>JAUTBT010012578.1:0-23549 GCA_032361225.1 Lepetodrilus schrolli
ACAAGACCAAGGATGATAACTGCATTGCCACTCTACAGACATCGCATCCTATCAATATCGCGTCAGAAAGGTAACTGGCAATAATTGACTGTCATGACAGCTAATTGCTAGCAATAATTGACTGCCATGACAGATAATTCCTGGCAATAATTGACTGTCATGACAGCAAATTGCTGACATAATTGACTGTCATGACAGCAAATTGCTGACATAATTGACTGTCATGATGCTAATTCCTGGCAAACACGTACCTGTAGGAGTCTGTTCTCGTCGCCCCAGATGGTCACCTTGTTCCAGTCGATGACCTCGGAGAACGGCAGCTCCCACCCATTACTCAGCATCACAGGAATACAGGCAGCTTGGATAGCTTCTAGAAACCTGCAGCAGACAGACAGATCAAATATTAATTGTTCTGTAGCAGACTGACAGATCAAATATTGTCATTGATCTTGGATAGCTTCTAGAAAGCTGCAGTATACAGACAAACAGACAGATCAAACATTAATTGTCCTACAGCAGACAGACAGACAGATCAAACATTGATTGTTATCCTGTTGAAAAATGAACAGGCGACAGCATTGACATTTTGTATGAAAGCAAATATCTGAGAAATCCCACGAGCAGAGGATGGTAGATCTAGGCTTCAAGATATACTTGGGACGTGTCCATAAACCATGATAGCTCTTGTATCTACTCGAGACAATAGCAATTTTCGTCTGTATCTGTCTTACTGGGGACCCATTCATGAATTTCTCATATTCACTAAGAACTGATATAATAGCACTCATATATAATCTATCTCGCTGATCGCTATATATGAGAGCATTGTGGCCTCTTAGTGGGTACGAAAGCTTCGTGATACAGTGTCCTAAACTACACCATCAGAAAAGTTTATTTCATTATTTAATAAGCCTCAAAAAGCATCTTGGTAAACTAGAAGTTAAATTTCTAATACAAATTTAATAGCAATTTGATACTTATTTGGAGATTCGATTCACATGCTAAAAACATTGCAGAGTCACCGGCCTTTATAAACATACAATCTAGAAAGTATTATTTCATACGTATGCCAGCAGTCTAGACATTCTGACTAAAAATTTCGAAATCACATCATCTGACTTTCGAGTCTAGCCAGTTGACAGGCAATTAAGGACTATTATCAGTTGAAGTTCAGGTTTTTACTATAGCGCCTTTAGAAAATTATCTCCTTCCTAAAGAAAGTAACATAAGCTACCGATATACGTCTGAATTATTTAATTTACCGATAAGGTATATAAATATCACACTCACATTATTGAATTGTCAACGGCACAAGCTATCCAAACTTAATTCAGTATGCAGCATGGTTTGCTGAATGTGCACAGATGATGTTTATGTGGTTGCAATAAGGATGTTATAGCAATGTTACATAACATACCGTTACCAAGAAAATTCGAACTGATAACATTCAATGTTGTAAATATGAAAAAAATATTACATTCATGCCCATATTATATACCATACAATAATGATAATTTATGAATTTTCTATACTATAATTTTTTAATTGCATATAAATTAAATATAAATACATTGATGTTTTTGTGCATAGGAAATCACTGGAACGTTGGCGTCTTTGAATAGCTACGATGGTGTAAAGGTATTTTACCGACATACGCTGTGAGGAAGCTAATGTCGTAAATAGTAAATGGCATGAAAATTGGCAAAAGCAGTAAGAAACTAGGGGAGGCCACGCTGTGATGTAATCAGTGATTAAAGCCGTTGAAGCAATGTTTTCTTTACCTAGCCTACAGCCTCATTCTGAACCCTGCACTTCAGGTACACATAAAATGAATGGGAAATTTTTCCTTCTTAAAAAAAACAAGCCAGTCTTGGCACAAGACAACATGGTGATACACCTCATTTGGAATATAAAAAAAAATAAAAAATCTTAGTCAGCGAAAAATCACAGTAGGAATTTGTTAGTTAGGTTATGTTTCAACATTATTGTGTTTATAAATGGAATAATGAGTGATTTGTTGGTTAACATCTCAACAGGAATCTTTCACCGTTAAACAATGAATACATAGAACAAAATGGCATAGACTCTAGATCATAGATGATACGCTAAATTGCACATGTCTTTTATTGCAAAGCTAGCATTGTTATTTCTAAATTTCATTCCATATTTTAAAATGACTTTTGTTATTCGTATTTATATCTTTATTATCATTTGTATTTATAACTTTATAATAAGTTGTCAATTTATCATAATAAAATCCATGCAATTTTTCAATGTAGTTTATTAGTTAATTTGTTATGTTTAATGTGGGATGAGAACCTACAAATAACACCTCTAATGTAACCTTAATTCCAGCCAGCCATAGACTACACCATTGAGAAGGTCTGAGTCAAGTTTCACCTCTTCATATAGGACAGCCCAAGTTACCCAAACAAAATTCTAGCTCAAAAACTTTATTGTCTACCTTGAATTTGGCCAATCAGATTATCCCACCCCCAAACCCAGCAAACACAACACTGTGTGAATGAAAATTTCGACAAACTGCCAAACACTTATCTACACTGCCAACGAAATCAATCTCATTTTAATTGTCATAATCTGCCATAAAAACACAGGAGCATCCCCCACCATTGATGCCTCAACTTGTCCAGCAAATAATATTTATCCATTCCGACACATCATATTCATCCGTTCCTTTAATATCTATCCATTCCTATCCCCTTCAGTAGGAGCAATCCAATAATGTAAATCGCTTAATCCATGAGGGATGACTCTTGTGGATTCTCCACACCGCCACTGAGGTGCTGACGGTTGTCAGTCACGACGTGACAATCATACACATATTGCCGCTGTATTCCCCTCCCGGTTTATGGAAACTTGCCTGGGGATCGCTCGCATTACCACTGAAATATGTATAATATACGCATAAGAGGATATGCGCACATATCTCTGTCTCTGGTGATGTTGAATATGTATGAGCGTAGAGAGTGTGTGTGTGTGTGTATGTGTGTGTGTGTGGTGTGTGTATGTGTGTGTGTGTGTGTGTGTGTGTGTGTGTGTGTGTGTGTGTGTGTGTGTGTGTGTGTGTGTGTGTGTGTGTGTGTTTGTGTGTATACCTCTGGGTTTCACAAAATATCTTAATCTTACTTATTAACCAATATTCCACAGGATGGCGCCAATTGCACAGAGTAAAATACTATCATTCTGTATTAACACGGGTTAAGCTCTGCTGTAGGTATCTTGGCAGCATGGTGTTGTCGTAACTTCATGATATCATGGCGCCATCGGAAAGACCATTGGTAGTCAATGTTCCATTCACCCGAGTCCGCTATTTTTAAAAATTGAATCAGTATGCATATGCTTATCTTTGAGAGATTGGATTGTTTTTTTTTCGTGTACTGTATAGCATTATAACTTTCTATAAATTTTTCGATTCAGAATGAAATACTATGCTAATGTTTTCTTGTACAAAGCTCGTTGGTGTTGCTCTATTTAATGACTTCGGGGGTTCCCAACATGCCCCAAAACATGATAAACATGTTTAATAATTCACAACTACACATGTATATGTCCTATCAGTCTTCACTAAATTCTCCAACTTGACGTGTTAGAATTATATATAGAATGTCACCAGCAGCCACAAGGAACATTGTGGTAAATGGGAACCTTCTCTTCTCGGCGTGTTTGCACTGAAAGTAAGCGGCACGCGAGTCGGGAATACATCTGAGCCCCGGAAACAGGCCAAAGTCACAGATCGTGATCACGAAAAAAACAACTGCCCACCTAGGATTATACTGCAGATGGATGGTTCCAGCAGGACGCCGGGCCTCACATCTGGCACTTACACGAAAACGTGATTCTTGAAAGGATTTCATTCCTTTAGTTGACCCCCGGGGTGACGGGCTAACAGGGTCAAGAAGCACCCTGTTTCGGAGGACCCTATACGGGGCGTCAACCCATGCCCCCTATACCCCCACCCCCTCCTTCCTCCCTACCCTCACCATCATACCCATCCTCATACTGACCGTCACAACTCCTCTCCCCATCCTGGGCACCCATCCTCATAACTCCTCCGTTCCGATCATCACATCTCTAGTATTCATTATCATTGCTGCACACCGCTCTCTCTTTAAGCTGCAAACTAAAGGAAGGCTGGACAAAGACATGTACATTTAGTTTGATACTGATCGTTCACACGCTGGCCGAAGCCTTTCATGTTTCCTGGCCGCAGGTATACTATTGTTACAGGACAACCATGTCAGTTGTGTATAATACAGTTCAGTTCCGTTTGTGGTGTGTGATAAATAATGCGTTGGAATGGAAGACAGTTTTACTATCATGTATTGAGATAAGGATATTTGAAAGAGTAGCATCTGTTTTATGTGAATGATGTATATTCATTGAGCACAGAAACAGTAAATAGTCTTCAGCATGAAGAATATTAGTATGTAACAGATGCATAGATGGGAAGAAGGTGAGAGAGGGTGAGAGAGAGAGAGAGTGAGTGAGAGAATGAGAGAGAGAGAGAACGAACGAACGAACAGAGAAACGTCACAGAGAGAGGAGAGAGACACACAGAGAGACAGACACAGAGAGACAGACACAGAGAGGCGGAGATTAACGTTGGTGGGGGATTCAATACAAGACCATCATATTATGAAAATTCAATACAAATAAAATGCCTAGAGACGTACACTACATATTCATATATGTATAAGTATTGCTCATGTTTGACGTACTGTATTCTAATCGATGGCAAACATTAGTCACTAAACTACCAACTGGCACATGTTACCGGTATAGGCAAGAATCTAGTCACCTGTCACAAGCTGTCTTCATTCGCTAAGTGAGCAATACCAATTTAACTACAGGTCTCCGTCTAGTGATTACTACACTTAGGGATCTGTTACGAAATGGAGGCGGTTCTGCAATGTACCACACAATGGAACAACCGACGGTGATGATGCAAAAATTATGCCATTTCTGATGTTCCCTCATTTAGATGAAACACCATCACCCGCGTGATAGACCCCTGGCCCTCGTGTTTTGTACCTCGCTCCGTCCCCGGTCATTTAATAACGATAATTACATAATTAAGACGTAAAGAATCAATTTATGTCTGGAAACGGGTTTTTACATCATGTCATAAAATCAATTTAGGAGGATAATGTTTCCTCTCGCCAAGCGCATCTGGATGTTTGATGACCCCTGCAAGAGCTGGTAGTTTTGTCAAAAGAGGGTATACTGTGTGTATCACCCGAGGCATACTGTTCTGTCATGAATTCCAGATTATTGGATTACCGGATTTATTGGTCCCATATAATGCCTCGGTGTTGGCTCTACAAGGATAGGAATTTCAACCGCCTGCATGTGAATTGAAATTAACACCTGTATTTTGCGTTAGAATTGTTCTTCATACGACATTCTAAGTTGTTATATATGTTGTCATCTTAGTGTAAATTTCAAGGGTTTAATTTGTTTTTATGTGAGGTATACATGCTAAGATGTGTTCATAATACTAACAAAAGAAAAGTTGCTTTAAAGCTGATGATGTCATAGTTAATGGCATTAATGCCTGAATATGTCTGCGTGCCTTCTTTCTTCGCAATTAATTGTCTGATCATACTTGCGTTCAGAATAGATAATAAAATAATTGAACATAGTAAATATGTTTAACGGACCAGTAACGAATGTAGCATAATGGATCCCAACGACTGGTCGTAGATTAAATAATCAAATACCAGGTGCACATGCGCAACAAAACCAAGTGATAGGCTTGCGCCTGTGCTTATTTAAATTGACCAATGAAGTGTACGTCCTTTCTATCATTATGTACATTCAAAACCGATGGCAATAACAGATGTGATTCATAATTCCGACGCCACCATCCAAATCTGTTCTGAAAGGCGGTCTACGTTGACAATACGACGTGTGAAAGGTGTTATGAGAATTGAAGGCATGCTTTTGACTACAGCATTGTCGGGTTGCAATAAATGTTGAAATAGTTTTAGTAAACGGAAAACATTATGACGGGTTAATGTACATTCCATTCTATCATGAGATAATATTCGCTAGGGCGTATCGTTATTTCCATACTTTAAAAAATACTTTCGTGAACACTAACAATGCTTCTGAGAAAAATCGTTGCAAGCAAAATGAATTCAACAGAGCATGAAATTATTATTATGAAATTAAATTTTTGTTCTTCGTCACTTGACAAACTGTTATGGATGTGCTATATATAAATATAAATTGTCGATTACAATGTGTTTGTGGATAATATAAGGAAGATCGTTACATATGTGAAGTTGTATAGGCCAACTAAACATAAAATAAATACTAGTGCATACATATATAGCCTACATGTATACGTGATATTGCCTTAGATAATGTTAACAATCCAATTACTGTATTTCACAAGGGAACATTTTATATTGTAACTATGTATGTTTATTGAATTCAATTATATATTAATGCTATTGAAATTTACTAAATAAGTCCAGAATAGATTTTCATAAGTAAATGTGCATCTCAAATATTTTGCCTATTTCACTCATTGATGTCTTAAAAAAATTATAATTCGCTGCGTATACTGCAAAATACCATATGTGCGCGCACACACATAAACCCATATATACGTTCGCGCGCGCACACATACACACACACAGACACATACACACACATACACACATACACACACCACATATATCATCCACCTTTCAACACACACATGCCACACATTTCTATTTATTTCAAATCAGTGTGAAACAAATATTATACGATCAGTATAACCGTGAAAGTGTGTGTGTAGTCGTGTGCATGCGTGTGGTCCTCTAAACCGTTCCGATTGTGTTCGGCATACGGGGAATCACACACATACTTGCAATAGGAAATACACGTAACTATCCTTTGATGTTCGAGTCATCATATTTGTCTGAATGCATACCAACGTCTCAAACATAAATGTTCTTCAAGCTGCACGCTCAGAAGAAGATTATATCTACAAATCCACACTGTATACAATCACTGATAACTATATATCTACAAATCCACACTGTATACAATTATTTATAACTGTGAAGCATTTCTTATTACAGTCAACTATGATGTGGTGTGGTCGTGACCCTACCCATGCGCCCAACGATATAAAGGCTTCACCCTACACTTGATCACCTCTGCAAATCTTTCATAAACGCGGAATATATGCATTTTATACAACCAGCGTCATTCAGGTGGCAAACGCACAATAGACTAAGTATTCCGCCAGAGTCAATATGAAAATAGTGATAACAAAGACCCACAACATTATTCGTCTTCCCTTTTAGATACGGGACCACTGTTAGGTGAACCTCATTGATAGATCTACAGGATTACTTCGTAGTCTTTGCAAAGCTTTCTATATCATATGATACCCCATAGAGATTGCATTAATAACACCCGAGTGCGAGATGGCAACCTTCAAGTCTAACAGCTCTATAAACATGATAAATTGCTATGAAAAGGTCATGATTGCGCTGTACGCCCGAGTGAACAGAAGCAGCGTTGGGTAACAACGCGCCGTCAACGGTGACGTAACGCAACCTTCACTTTCTCTCCGCGTGTCATTCTGGCGTTAATTGTCACCATGACAACCCGTCATCATTAAAAGGCTGAAGATGGCCAGAGATGTGATGGTATCTCTTTTCACAGTTAATCATTTTGTCACTCCTGCGTTAATTTTAAATAAACGCCAGGTATTAAATGAGTTGTCGTTGTCGTATATGGCGGCTTGATACATACAACGTGTGTATAGGTTTATACGTGCGGTATAGTCAAGCCACACTTTTCAAAATGAATCGAAAATAATTATGTTGTGTACAATAGAATGTCGCGGAGAAGACTCCCTTAGATATGATAATCCTATAATAAGTTAATACAATTATGTCTCTATAACCTATCTACAGTCTGGTGAACATGAAACACACAAAGAACCGACCTAAAGTGACGTTAACAATCCACGCTGAGGGCTACTGAAAGACAACACACGGGCCCAATCGTAGTAAACGGTTCAAGAAGCACGTGTCGGGTGTACAGAAATGCTGGGGTAATGATATCCCACCCCTGTTTCATTGAGAAATAACGCATATCTATAGCCAGAAGGATAGAAAACCCGTGTCCCTCACCCGAGCCCAATTTGGCCGTCGTTGTACAATGAGACATTTGCGAGAGTCTATGACAGGACAACGTCGCCAATTACTCTTGTCATTGTGTACGTACAAGGTTATCGCGATCGGTTTCAGCGGGCAGCGGTAGATCGGGGTGATAATCGAAGCCAAGCGTTCTTTATGCGACACAGACTTAATCAGAACCCCGTTGACTCCCTTGGGTGAAGTCTGCTACCCGCTCTTTACCCGCTGATCATTTTACCTGGCGTGTTTCATTGTTTGGCCCGGTCACACCTGTAGTTTCCCTTGCCTTTCATAAACACCTCTATCATTTCTTTTGTATGGCCAGGGGTCTGGTAATGCTAATTTGTCGTCAATCGAAAAGAATGTGCCACCACCTCTTTGCAGAATCCGTCACACGGAGTCGCTGAACTGGAAACGTTTAAAATATTTTCACCGGGTGTTATTTTTTTTTACTTGTTGCTTGGGTGCAGCAGAATTTGCACCATTCATCCTTCCTTTGTTCATATATCCGTGGCAGATATGCTTTGATATTTTCTTTATATTTGCAGGACGTTTCGAATTCGTATACTGTATATAATCAATAATATAGTATATTACCCTTAAGCTGAAATGTGATAAACAGTTTACGATTTAGCTCATGAAAGTCGTGTAAACAGATCTCCATGTATGTGTCTGAGAATGTCCACCTCAAAGGCAATTACTTGAAAAGGAAAGCAAAACATCGTGAGATAAACACGTGTGATTTAGATATAAGATTTTTTTGGGTACCATCAACACATTCATAAAGCCTGTATGCTTGTATGATAAGGTGAAACATTTCATCTGTTGCGCGTGTAGTCAGAAACTGCTTCCTTCCCTCGTCCTCACTGGCAGTGACAGACTGATTGTGGTGTCAGTTCCTAATGAATTGACAGAACCGGAAGTAGTGTTTACGCCACTAGATGGAGCAAATTAGCGGAGCAGACGATACGCTAAAACACGTCGCCAGTGCTTTTGCAGTTCGGAGGTTTCGTCACGTTCAACTTGTGCTAATCTTCCTAGAACTGCTGACACAAGCCTATTTATCGGTTGTCGAATGAGGTACTCGAATTTAGTTTTTACCAAACATGATTTTGGAATCCAATAAGGTTTAGCTATGTCTCAATTGACGCTGGGTTAGGATGAATGTGAAAATCGCATGCCAGAACGGAGGAATTTGAGCCCAAATGAGATTCTACAAGGCTAAAACCATTTGTAGTCAATTAAAAACTTCCTCTATCGGTTCCGGTTGCCCCTGAACGTCTCCAGGTACTGGGTTGACTGTGAAGCACTCTCTGGTTCCACGTTAATCATTAATCACAGCCAACTACCTCGTTCTGCCTGTCAGTATGCCTTTAAGAAGGTTGGAACACAATGTCCTTAGATGACTTCCACAGTTGGCATATACTATAACAATTAGATAGAAGACGAACAAAAAGAACAACAAGAAGATATATGGATAATTAGTCATTGTCATCATATATACAGAACTTATTAAACATGATTAACTCACTATTAATTATCATAAATAACATTTCATTTTTGCATTAGATTAATGAATATTCTAAAGATTTTAACATTTCGTCAAGTGTATTTTCTGTCCTGTACATGGTTTTCTATTGATTTGGAGCTTGCCTGCTGTATTGGCACTGCATAGCTCTATATCTTAAAGAGACAAGATTCGATTAATTCTGCGAAGCAAGAGTATATACGCTACCCGTGTTTCTGAGTTAAAACAAAACTACCGTATATTACTTCGAGTTAGAAAAAACATCAAGAAAAAGAACATCCATTGCCAGATAATTAGGTAAGATATGATTTCAGATATCCCTGCTGCTTTTGTAGATTTCTTTCCAATGCAAGACGTAGATTAATACGGGGGGAAAATCCCACAAAGCAAATCCAGTGTAATGTGTTATCACACAGTCAATGCATGCAGGAACGTATTTACACGTGTATCCCCCACAAACGCCATTCCAGCGGTAATTCGCGGGCCATTGGCAGCTAATGTTATGTTCCATTAATGTAAATGACACAGATCGCTCGTCTGGTAATACGTTGGCGCTATCGCCACGATCTAAGCGGTACTATTCAAGCATTCGGATTCCAGATACATCCGTGCCGTTTGCAGATTCAGACAGCTTTCAGATCGCCATTTAGTTGCGCAAGAGAGCGCTTATCTATAATACAGCAGCAACATCGGAAGTAAGCATTTGCAACTGTTGGGATGCCAAGAACTGATGACGGGTCATCGCAGGGCTAGTTAACGCTGGTGTACGTCATGAAGTAGATAAAACTGAATTAATCAGGACATTGGTACACACTGGAAAGCAGTTTTCCGCTTGATTCAACCTGAGATGTGTTTATGTCTCAGTGGCATGAATGTGCGTCGCGGACGAAGTCCCCAAACAGCGTTGATGGTTTAACAAAACGGGCAAAGATGTTCCCCGCAACATTTTGTCTGTATGTTCTCTCTGGAGAGTTTAAACGTGTCTGGTAGAGGGCTTGTGTTTTTAGTTTTTATTTGTTTTGCTTTTTGTATTGCTCAAAACTGTATTCTGAAATAGTTGGTCTTCATTGCTAAATAGTACATGTTGTACGTCAACAGAGAGAGAGAGAGAGAGAGAGAGAGAGAGAGAGAGAGAGAGAGAGAGATAATGGGAAGAGAGAGAGAGAATGGGAAAAGAGAGAGAGAATGGGAAAAGAGAGAGAGAGGGGGATGGAGGAAGACAGTCAAAGACGAGAAAGAGAACATTATTTCTAGTACAAATATACATTAAATCTGTCAAACTCATTAAACCAATTATTGAACAACCATTATTCATGCTCGGCGACTGTAATACGACTAGGCTATATTCTTTTTACAACCTTACAGATGAGCCATTGGTACATGTATAACATTATTTAGTTAATATCGATAACTATTTGTAAGATATAGATACATGTATTAGTATAGTATGCGTATACGAATATGTATATGTATACGAACAGCATTAAAAAGGAAAACAATATAAAAAGGGATGGATGGACCGGGTGTGATAGATGGATCATGGATGGTTATATGGATGCATTGGCGTTTTAACAACTCTCAAAACCTAACGGGTTATACTAGTATATGTTGTACCCGGTATATCAGTTTCTCTTGCACATTTAATGCATACCAGTATACAGTGCTAATCTTCTCAATTATATGGAACAGTCGATATTGAGAGTCAAGTACAGCGACCTTACGTCAGGAGATTCACTGCGTCCTCTAACGCGTTATAGCTCCTTGACGAGGATCTACTGGATTTGGTATTCCCAGAGAAATCGTCCATTAAATTTGGCGATAAATTATCCCGACAACAGCTTCTACTTCATCTCTTATTCCGACCGGACGCTGATCTGAAATGATGCCCGTATCAACTACTAACTAATGGACTATCTGAAAATAACCGAGATATTAAAAAAGAAATGTATATAAAAAAAATTATGTGCGAAAATCAATGTGACAGTATTATTAATGGAGTCGACATGCTTATTAAATAAGGCATTCGCAGCCAACTCGCTGATGCTGTCGTCGAGATCAAGACGTTCGTACATATTTCGCTTTACGCCAAATTCGATTTATTTCGTCTAGATTAGTGTTGAATACTTCTCTATTGGGAACACTGCTCCCGACCAATCTAATTCCCTTCAATAATTGTCATTTTGATATTTTACACATTTCGGCCGTGAGAAGCATAACTGATATTATCGTTATGCAAATGAATGATCCGCCTTTCGGCAATGTTGTGGTTGTACTGTTGCGTTGCATGCTTGCATTCAGACTGTTGCTCGTGTGGAATGGTTCTCTTATAGTCGTGCATCATCAATGCCGGACATCAGAAGTTGGCCCCACTTCACAAACCTCTCGTGGTGCCAAAATGGTCAGACATATTTATCAATCCGCAATCACGACTATTTGTCTTTGAAAAGCGACACAATTATACGTAGGTCTGTATGTCTCAATATACCGGTTCATCGTTCTTACTATATGCATGTATCTTTCACAATTAGACTAAACTATACGTGTGTGTTACATGTGTGGTTTGTGTGACGGCATCGGACAGTAGTCCATTTCCTTAGGGACCTGTGGTTTCTTCACATCCTGGAATGTCAAGAATTAATTCTTTCTAGTAAATTGGAAAACTTGATTTTGACAGAAATTTGTGGTCAGCAAACTTCATTTCATCTATGAATAATTTCATGATGGGTAGTGTTATGGTGGTTTAATTATTACTAACGATGAATTATTCTGCATGTGCTCGTGCAGTACGCGCGCGGGTAAAGAGTTTGTATGCGTGTATGCATGTGTGTGCGTTATTGGTAATTTGTTTATCGAGTGTGAATATTGATGTAATTATTTGTACTATCGCACTGTCAGGAAAATGTTGTGTGTATATTGAGAGAGAGAGAGAGAGAGAGAGAGAGAGAGAGGGAGAGAGAGAGAGCGAGCGAGAGAGAGAGACAGCGAGAGAGAGACAGCGAGAGAGAGAGAGAGAGAGAGATAGAGAGAGAGAGAACGAACGAACAGACAAACGTCACAGAGGAGAGAGACACAGAGAGACAGACACAGAGAGACACAGAGAGACGGAGACAGAGAGAAGGGGGCGGTCGAGCATAATTATGATTGCGATGGCACAACTTTCATAACATTGTTGGTAATAGAGGATTACAAAATTGCAATGGCATCAATGCTGTAGCACTTAGGTCCATATTAAATATTTGAATTGATTTGGATATACATAAATAATATGACTATATACTAGATTCCATTGTTACACTTGTGCTATGTTACACATTATGAATGTTCTCTTATTCTGTGTGTATTCATTTAAACTATTTTTTTAAGCCTTTCAAATAATATTCTGGAAATCGTTAATATTCCTAGCATTCATAAATCACGAAGAATATTGTTGTTTTATTTCAATAAAAGCAATATCAGAATTTACACCATGACTCAATCCGTGCTCAAGGAAATAATTTAGAATCTCCTTGGTCATATTTCAAAAGAAAATATTGCGAACGTTTAACATGCGTTACGCAATGCACTGTATAATCTTTAAGCATTTCGCGGTGAGAAGTCGAAATGACGTTATATGCACACTCAATCTTGACCTCGAAATACCGACGAGGAATCAAGGGAAACCAAACAGAATATCGTCTCAGTCGGAGCAAAAACAAACGTCGACAAACAATAGGACCTTTGAAAATATTTGTATTGCCAGTAACGGCAGAATAGTACAACGAAGACACGTGGTTCCTTTACTTGCTCGATTTCGAGCGATGACGAAGCGTGGTGAACCCTCGCTGGGCAATCGTAACGTTAGAACCTCGTCCCAATGCTAGTTGGGGAAGAGTAGGCTTCTTTGCTTCCATCGACTGACGTCTTGCAATGAGTATAGCCACATAGCTATGCACCATGGACAGTTGACATATAAACACAGTTTGGCATGTATATTAAACACAACCGGTGTTTGATTAAATATGATTCTGTATTTAAATTTGAGACGTGAGATGTTAACAAATATTCGTGAACATGAACCATATGGATTTGTCCATACGACAAAGAGAAAGTTTTACTTAAACCATTTCTGCCTTGTTTATTGTTAACTGCACCGGTTCTTCGTGAATTATACATACATAACATTTATACATAGCGCACCGTGGTATACTTGAGATGAATATATAGTCGAGTTGTTCACAATCATGACCCAAAATATTATGCAATTAGCCTCAAATTATGACAAACACAGATTTCGAGAATGATTCAAACTGTTGGTGTTAAAACATGGAGTGAAATTAATATAATGTATTAGTAATTTACATTCAGAAAGAAAATCAATGACTGCATATACTTGTGTTATTAGTTATGTTAATTATATAAGTTTAAATAATTGCTATTTTCTAAACGTTTGTCCATACTGTATTATTCAAATACAATGTTCTATTGGATACTCCACTTCTGCAACCCAAAAACCACCCCACCCCCACTCTATCCTCCATTTACTTCAGAATGCAAAAAAAGAAGTTGAATAACTTCCAACAAAAATATAATTAGAATATTTCCCAATATGAAAACTTATTAATTATTTGAGCGCAGCTAAAGTGTATATGCACATGAAATGTCAACGAACATTCAGAGAGAGATATGTGTGTGTGTGTGTGTGTGTGTGTGTGTGTGTGTGTGTGTGTGTGTGTGTGTGTGTGTGTGAGTGTATGTGTGTATCCATGTAATAAAAGAATGCTATACTTTAATAATTTGCAACATTCCCATGTATGTGAATTCATTAAATATATGTACCGCGTGTTCAGAAAATATAAAATTATAGATGTCTGAATACCCGAAGTTTTAAATTTTTATGTTTAATTGAAATTATCCCTGTCACGAACTGAATGCACTTCACTATTGCAGATATGATGGCAATAATATGTGATTGTCATGTATGAGAGTAATATATAAAAGAAAAGAGAGATCTCAAATCGTCTCATATTGCATATACGCCAAATTCCTGCATGCCTGGATATGCTATAGGAATACTGAGATGCATTTACATGATACAAACGACAGTCTATTTTCTTATACTCAAGATTCATATTTCTTGACGTTTCTCTGCATGCAACTTAGCCCACATCTGATTAGACTACATATATTTCTTAACCTGACGTTTTACTCAAATTTTTGCTTTTCTGTAAATTAAGGTAAATTACTTTTGATAGTACAATAAATTGTTATGTCAAGCATACACAACAACACCAATGTTATGTCAAGCATATACAACAACACCAATGTTATGTCAAGCATATACAACAACACCAAAATCTCATGTCTTTGCCGTCCACTTGTACATTTATTATGATAGCTATTTCCGCTACTGACGCATTAAAAGATGACTGCATGAACGAAGAAGGCAGAACGGTCGTTGATTGTGCCTCAGGCCCGGGTAACCCAATGGCAATGATGAGGCGAGTTCCAGTCGGTGGCAAGAACACACCTGAGCGAAGGAAGAGGGTTAGGCCTCAGATATTAATTGTCTTTCAGCTCCCATGTGACAGGTAGACAGAGGAGCGAGACTCTCTACGCTTGGCGAACGCTGCCTAAGGCTAGTCCGTAACGTTCCACATTCCCCAAACACTGAGTAACGCACTGCTCTAGCCCACAATTATACAACGAGACGTAAATTATCCAGCTTATTTGCCGTGAATGTACAGTTTTGCAGTAAATGTACATGGAAATGATCTTCGCAAGAGAATACCAAGTGGGCCTATAATATAGGTTAGGCAACAGATGGAAATATAATGTAATTAAACTATAATAACATACATGTAAGCCTATTCTTGGTGTCCAAATATTACACATACACATACGAACATACACACACACAGTTACTAAATGAAATCAATGCAGCCCGCCAAGAAAGCAAAACGACGTTGTTTCGACATTAATATGTCATGTTCGCCAGACTTTGCAGACTGCGGCATATGCTTTTAATAAACGGCACTGAGTCTTTAATTTTCGAATAGAGGACTTTTACAAAGAATAAATAAATAACATGTAATTAGGCGGTTGAAAAAGTGAAGGTAAAGCGTAACTTAAAACGAAAGCAATTAATCTTCCTAGGACACTACGGACCGAGTTTAAAACGTCCAACGTTGATGACTAGTTTAGAAAGACCTTCAGTTGACTGGCGCGTTCTCCCCAATGCGGCTGTCAAATCTATTATCAAATCCTTTCTTGAATAATCCACACTCAAAGTGTCCCAGATCATTCCTAGCCGTTGTCCAGTCTTAAGAAATACCCCCCAATCACCTTTCCCCCGAAAATACCTGCATTGTTTTGCGTGATTTCACACTCCAACGAGCACAGTGGGCCGTGATAGAAAGGACACCGTCATAAATATTCATGAGCTGGAGAGCGCAGCGCTGAGCATGCGTCTAAATCGGATTCAGTGTAAAACATGGCGGCTCCAGAGAAGTCCGTACGACTCTGGGCTCCGATATTTCTTGGATTATTATTTTATTTTACCGAATTGTGTAATTCTACAGAAGGTGAGTGTCACAATGTTACATATCTAGCTATGTGTGTCGTCAAAATTGTTCGTTACAGCGTGTTCTCGGAGGTTGCTGCGTGAAATGACAGCGGTCTAATCGCTGTGTGTACGATTCTCATACGGCACTGACTTCGTTCAACTGATGATAGTCTTCTAACGGGACCAAAACACGGGATTTTCAAACGCTGCAAACAACGTCGATTGGAAACCAAACCATGGATACTGTGGATTTTTACGGAGATCACAACACGACCTGTTATATACAGTGTGAATTTGAATATATTTCAGTTTCGGATTTTACCAGAAAATGGATTGTTTTGTATCGCCAGGACTGTGTGTGTGAAGCGATTCTCGGATAATCCAGTGTTGTCATCCCAAGGGATTTCTTTCTGTCGGAATATTTTATGTGTCTTTATTCAATGTTTTATACTCACGGACATACCTGGTGATGAGTTGAGCTTTTCTTAAAGTAAGGAATTAATAGTACATTTATCATTTGTTTATTTACATATAAAATGTATGCCTACTAGTACTACATTATCAACATTTCATTACATTGCATATATTTTGTAAGGTAAAATGAAATTTGTAATATTGAGAGGATCTATATGCTATCCATTTAACAGTGACAACTATTTGATTAATTGCAATTAATCAGTGGCAGTTACTGACAGTCTAATTAGATAACAATTTAAGTATGGGGATAATTAGGTAATGTGATCAGCAATCAACAGTGTATATTGGTGGCAATACACAGTTTAATCAAGCAATCTAATATATAATCTTAAAGATTATAGAAAACAGAAATACCTGAAATATTTAGAAATAAAATAACACTATCTGATAATAATTGTATATTTTTTTTTATCCTATGGCAAAATAAATTCAATTCAGTAGTAACTAAATTTGGTTGTGACACATCAAATTGAAACCAAAACATTATCATGGAGTTTCTGAGAATATGAACTCAATATTTTTCTAATAAATTAATATTGGTTACTCCGAAAAATACATGACTAAGAATAACACAGCAAAAATTTCGGGGGAATATCATTGTTAGCGTATGAATGCAAATTTTCTTTGCCCGGTCCACTATGAGATTAACGTTGTTAGTGTTGCCCCAGCCAGTCAGTGGAATTCAATTTGTAGTTTTGGAATTGGGCGAGTTGAAATCAAACGAAGTTCCCATTTCCCTTTCAATCCGGTGTCAGTTGTTACATGCAGAGATTGGAGTGGAGTAGATTGGTGTCTTGTCTCCGACTCCCAATGAAGGGACGCAATGGTCCCCTGATTATTTCCCCACCGCTTCCAGAACGGCCAAGTCTGAAACTCCTCTAACTACAAACATTAGGGAAAGCTTGAAGCTGAAGAACCACTCAGTGTTCAAAAGGATAAGGGAAATCTTCAAACTTTTTGCCTGAGCTATTATCTGAAATCAGTGACTGAAATCTTATTTTGCATTGACAGTCATTGCCGTCTAGGAAATTCATAATCATGAAAATGAGCAGTTTAAGTTATTTTTTGCCAAAGACCCAACTTTTATTGGAAGAATTATTTTTGAGATATTACAGCATGAAAATAAAATCCAAAATAGATTTGAAGAATTATCAGTTATGATGTGGGGAGAAAAAAAAACTGTAAAAGATAAATTTGTTATTTTCACAACTGCAGAAATTTATTGTTCTGAATATCTACTTACATTTTAAAGTTAAATAAAGTATTTCTATAATCATTGGATTTTTATTCAATTTTGGAACTTAACTTTAAAACCGTTCGCCCGAATAATGATATAAATAACAAAACATGAAATTTCTACTAGTAGCCCGTAGGTTACCTTTAACATTAGGAGAAATGGATCGGTCTACAGGATGGTGAGTGGGAACTTCTAATCCTGCATCAAGATAATTTTGTTCACCGATGAAAATTTGTTTATTTTAAAATGTATTCTCATTGGAAATTGTGACACATTTTGAATGGATATTAAGCCTTAAAGTAAGGACAGTCAAAATAGTATGTTTCTTTCCTATTTAATGGATTTCTATCGATTGCTACAAGAAGTTTCCCTTCCACCAGACTAGCTAAATAGTGTTCCTGACATTCAAATATGTATTAATAGGTGCGATGAGGTGCCCTGTATTGATTATGCTGGGTGTGGATTTCCTCATCTTTGCATCAGGCATGCTACACCAGTGACCAGCCAGTGAAAATAAAGCCATTAAGTGTGTGTGATAAAGCTATTATTATGATCCAAACTGCCAATGGGGAGACTGAAGTAATTGGGGAAGCAAGGCTTACTGTACACTGGGAAAACCTGGGAGTCTACAAGGCCTTGAGGACAGAGGGGAAACTTTGCACCTACCTGATACATGGCAAAATTGGCCTCTTGTTTATGTCGTACAATGATTAAGTCGAGGAATACGTAAACATGTCAGTAGGCAACGGAAGGCTGGTTTTACTCGTGGATATTAAAAAAACCGGATGTGATTTGTTTTCATTAGATATGTAAATGTTTTATGTCGAGGAAAAAAGGTTCAATATAAACATTATATTCCTCTATATGATGAAATGTTATGTTAGATGTGTTTATTTAAACTGAAGAGTTTGGTATATATGCATCAAGGATATTCAGAATGATATTAGCCAGGTCACTTATGCAATCAGTTAGTTGGATGTGTTTTTTCATAATGCATGTTGTTTTTTTTCGGGGTTTTTCAAGTGTTATTTACCAGTACATATTAAAGTGCATACACATTAATTAACTACAACCAGAAACAGTTGAAATCTCCCCAAATAGAAACTTGTTGAGAGTGTCACCCTTGAAATGTTTGTTTATGATCTAACCAAGAGAGTAATATTGCCATACACGTCCGGTTATCACCACCTTGTCGGGGAGATGCGTAGGGTTATACTATAGGGTTATACTATAGCCAGCCCTGTCAGGGGGGAATATATCGGGTTATACTATATCTCCACTTGAACATTTATTGAGAGGACGGATTAGTGGCCATACAATATGGCGTGCAGAAGTGACCGATGTCTAATGTCAACTTTTCAGTAATTGGTGTCCAACACAGATTTTCAACTGATGAAATGCACTCAACTTGAGTTTCTCCGTGGGTAAAACTGTATGGAAATTCACAAGGAGTCTTTGTTGTCATCTGTTCCAGCCTAAGTCCTGTGTAAGTCTATAGCTGAAAAGTTTGGTCACCAATCGCCCAACTATCAGCAAGTATGCTTGTAATGCCCAGTAACCCAGCCCGCTTGTATTCTTTCTTCCTACAGAGCAATAATATAAGTACTTTTCCACGTGGGGTTTATTGTTTTCATCTATAGCTAGGTATGCAGCGGCTAGATGGATGGGCTGCAATTTAGCGTGTATTGTGAGGTTTCTTTTCGACTGGTTGTGTGAAAGGCTTGGATCTTCCAGGGGCCGTGTTTTCTTCTCTAGCATTCCAATACAAGTCTTATTGCTTTGTTCACACTTTTGAAAACCCGGGCTATTTTCATGTGATTACAGGCCTGCTGGGGTCTGTATTGTCTGCGAATGCTTTGACTACAGGTTGCGACATCACTGTATGGTTTCTATGACCCTGTTAGGTTATTAAAGTGACAGCACTGGTTCTGCAGGTAGCAGTATGACAGAACCACGGAGCATCTGCTAGACCCTTCAAGCTTTGTATGCAGAGAGAGCATCCAGTTCAAGTGGTTCCACTACAAAATAATCCTGGCCCCATTCGCCTGTGTAGATTATAGGCTTCTGCTACAAACTGGTGACATTTCAATGTAAATCTTGCCTTCTTACCTGGGTGTATACAATCCAACCACTTGATGGACGTTCTGACACAGATGTCACTGATTACTGGCTCGACTCTTTGCATTTAAATACTGAAAAACGTTGAAGCTGCTTATTAGAATTTTATTTAAGTTAATAACAATGTGTATACACCGCACACCTTGATATCGAAAGTTTATTGTATTTCAAGTTGAAATATTTGAATACAGATTGTGATGTTTCTGTCACTTGAAACTAACAAATAACTATCATCAGTCTAGAATGCACACAATAGGAAGCCAACATTACTTCTCAACCTACTTGTAGGTGTATATAGTTTGGTGAATAATTTTGCTTGAATATTAGGTTATCAATTTGAAAATGTCAAAATCAATATCTTTGTGAAAGTTGACATTGAAGTTGTTGTTTTTTTAGGTATTTTTTTCTCCATTTGCAGTGATATTATTTCACCTGTTCTCTAATGGACTGGAATAAAAATCCATATCACCCTTTCATTAATGTAATTATTGAACAATGTTGTAGAAAATACTTTGTATACAAATGTGTTACTGTTCCTGTGCCTTCATAATATATTGGAGTGGATAATTTGTTGCACAATTGAAAACAATATCATCAGTGTTTTACATTGAGCAACAATTCAGTTTTCATAGCAAGTATAATTTCATGGCCATAATTTTACAAATGTTTTACATTAATAAACAGTTCAGTGTTCATAGCAATAAGCTACAATTCTGTTTTCATAGCAACTCTAATACAATTTTACTAGTGTTTTACAATAAGCTACAATTCTGTTTTCATAGCAACTCTAATACAATTTTACCAGTGTATTACTTTCTCCAGCAGTTTGGTTTTCATACCAGCCCTCATTGATCAGCTACCTAGCGTCAGATACACATATAGCCAATGGGTCCGTTACTTCACATGAGGAAATGCCAATTACTCTCGTCACTGTAGATTTGTGGACTAGTTTTCCCCATTCCGTTCCTTCAATCAAGCAGAATTTACAAGGATTTGGATGTATTTTCTTCTCTTTCTACCGTGCGGCTGCATAGCAATTTCCTTTTTCCATTGGACAGAGCGAGGATGAAACCCCCTACTCCCCAGTCCCTCTCATCCCCCCCCTATCTGGTGGAGAGTCCTATGAGGGCTACGAGTTCTGACTGTGCATGGGATGATCTAATTTGTTGTGTCAATATCGCACACACTCTGAAAAACATTTTCTTTTACACCTCGGTCAACCCAGAGGGTTTAGATTTCAATGAGGTGGGAGAGATTGTCGCAGTAGATGTCTCTGAACGTAGCTTGTTGTGTATGTATATATTATATTATAGGAACAGACACTGGTCCTAATTCTATCTCCCCCGCCCCATTTCATTAAAGGCACAGGTAACTTGTCATTTTGCAACCCCGTGTCGGCCCTTTATTTCAGTGAGGTGGCTAAAGTTGATTTCGGTGGAGTTAAATCAATGGAGGATGACTCAGAAGTTCACGTTTAAACTTGGGAAATTTGTGAGATGTTTCGTTTGTCACTGGTGTGATTACGTTTGTCAATCTTGCAATAATTTGACTGTCATTCAGTCAATGTGGTTTTGAAGGTTAACTTTAATTAATGGAGATTTGTTGCATAAGGAAGTTAGAGAATAATATTTAAACGATTATAAAATGTTAGGTTTTGGAAACATTGGTGATATTTTATATATACACCATTCTCTACTCAATTAACATGTACTTATATTTTATTTATAGAGATGAAAAAATTACTTGTGTGCAGTTTAATATAAATTATTTTTATAGTAAATGTAGTACACTTTTGAAAGTATTCTTATCCAGTCACAATCAAACTGTTCTATATAAAAGTGTCGTCAAACTGGGTATCAGTCAGTTCTCAAGTGAACATTTTGTACTTTCTCATGTCGAAAACATATTAAAAAACCTGTCTTAATACAATTATAGCCAAAATATATCTTGCACCATTACCAACTTTTAACAGTGTTATATAATTCCAAACTTAGAAATTTGAGCATTATTTTAAACATTAGTTAAAGTTAATGAGTTGCTGCAGAAATGCTCATTCGCTGTATATTTCTTCATTCTGTTTGGCAAATTAGATTAGTTTTTCAGCTGCATGCCAGCTGTTTGTAAAGGCCAGTGTTTGCAACCAAGGAATGAGGCAGGCTAGGTCTACACAGGGGATTACTGAGCATATCATAATTGTTATAATTAAATACACCAAGGTGTAAGTTACTATTTATTCTGCGAACAGTTGTGGCAATTGTCAGTGGCCTAATCTGCCACTCAGACCAGCTTCAGAGGCCAGGGATTATCCTGGTCAAATATACACAGGTTAGCCGAGGTATGCATGAGAGGGATGGGACGGTCACTGTTGCTCGTGCATCTGGGAGCATTAACAGAGACTGTATCGGTTCAGCATCCGACTACAAATACGATTAACCTGTAATTCTCCATCATTTTATTCAGAATAAAATAACACCCAGACAAAAAAAATAAAATAATCTTTTAGAAGAAATGTATTTGTACAGAATAACCGCAATATATGACAATCTGTATTTTATGTAAGACTAAATTTATCCCTTTTTGTATCTTCATAAAAGCTCATTGAAAGAATATTTTTATAATCGAATACCGAGCACAATAGTGATGATATTGTCCCATTGTCAATTTGCTCCTGCCTGAGATGCTTGCAAAGCTTTCAAATCCTTCTGTAAATTACTTTAGATTAATATTACATAGAGCGTGGATGGTAGATTAAGCTGGGTAGTTTAGTTATCAATTTGGAGTTCGGTGTCTGAGTGTAGCTGGCAGTGGTGTAATCCTTTCAGTTTTCAGTATGTATATCAGCTGAGCACACTGCCTTTGTTGCTGCATCAACTTAATCAAATGCATCGACGAGTATCAATTTAATTTTCTGTAAACCGTGATAAACTGGAATTAGACGTAATTGTTAACACAAATAAGACTCATAGTCCCATAAATCAACCTGGTTGGCATACAAAATTACATCTATTTAATCAAAATCTGTTTATTTATTTTTTATTGTTGAGATTCACAATATCAAGAACATATTTTCGTTGTGTTTTATGGCAGCAGTGTTTGTAAGATGCCGGCTGAAAGCCTACAAAGCCCATGAAGGAGAACCCATTTGCAATATGATATAATAACTAGTGGTGAAATGAGTGTGTTAGGGAGACTTGATCTCCATCTATTACACCAGACCAAGGCATTGTGCTAGAGTTTGTCTGTTTGTATAGCAGGGGAAGCTACAGTCAACCTAGGTTTATATGATGACATTTAAAGGAGAACTACCAGTATCCCCCCTATCCCTCTTTACCCCCCTCTCCCTTTCTCCCCATTATCTCTCTCTCTCTCCCCTCCCTCTCTCTATCCTCTCTCTCTCTCTCTCTCTCTCTCTCTCTCTCTCTCTCTCTCTATCCACCCTCTCTCTATCCTCACTCTCTTTCTCTCCACAATCTCTGTTTT
>JAUTBT010012589.1:0-23549 GCA_032361225.1 Lepetodrilus schrolli
TGGTACTTTACTTCTTACATGACACTGTCTGTACTGAGTGTCTGCTGGTACTTTACTTCTTACATGACACTGTCTATACGGAGTGTCTGCTGGTACTTTACTTCTTACATGACACTGTCTGTACTGAGTGTCTGCTGGTACTTTACTTCTTACATGACACTGTCTATACGGAGTGTCTGCTGGTACTTTACTTCTTACATGACACTGTCTGTACTGAGTGTCTGCTGGTACTTTACTTCTTACATGACACTGTCTATGTATACTGAGTGTCTGCTGGTACTTTACTTCTTACATGACTCTGGACGTTGGGCGCCATTGTAACAGAGGATCATGCCGATTCTGGGACTCGAACCCGAGTTGCTGGATTGTGAGTCCAACGCTCTACCGAATGAGCCAACGGGGTAACCCCGCTGGCCGAGACCAGTAGGAGCATCTTATATCACACCCGGCTACATTTATACTTCTTACATGACACTGTCTATTCTGAGTGTCTTCTGGTACCTTACTTCTTACATGGCCATGTCTGTACTGAGTGTCTGATATGATGAATGTACTAGGACACTGCCCATATGATATTAGATATGCTGTAATGTCTGCTAGGACATTGCTCCTTACATGCTATTATCTGTACGGAATGTGTGATAGAACACAGCTATTAACATGACATTAATTGTGCATTGTGTGCTGGAAATATTAGCCATAGCCTAAATACTACAGACTGGGCTCCAACTTAACCAACACAAATCAATAATTTAGATAGCTTCTGCACACATGTCAGTTTTATGATCTCGCGAGAATTCATGTGTAGAATAAAGTCACGTGACACTCCCAGAAGTAGAGGACTGAGATAGAGAGAATAAATTGTGTTAGCATCCGGGTCTCTACCACGTTCTCGCCATCAGTTCGTCTCCACTCTTGTGGTTATACTTCCTATACATAGATGGACATGGACAATAGTTACGGGTTAGGTGTATGTACTCATTACTTGTCTGGGGTGAAATTATGCAAATTTCAAACCTTCGCGAGTGATCATGACTTTCAACATTAATTTCACGAGGGACAGATATATGCGAGTAATCTTGAGTGGCAAACGGATTATCTACGTAACACGACGTAAGCTAAAGTATGGTAGCTTGCTGTTAAACGAGTTTACCAATAGTAAGTTACTTGATATTGTGAATACTCACCACACATCATAATGTTGCTTCCTATGGGATTTACTATGTGTTTTCAAGTTAGTCAGAATACTGTCTCGTGAAGTTGTGACAGTTCTGAGACTTATGAAAGTAAAGCTAGGATCTGACAGACACTTACATATACAATTAAATGAATACTTTAAGTGTATACGGATGCTCTGAGAGTACAGGTGTCACGACAAGAACAGTGAAACACAGCAACATCCTTGACACATGGGAGCTAAACTATAGCCGACTTAACCATATCAACATGGCGACTGCAGACCTATTTCCCACATATAAGTTAATGTATCTCGTATTTCCATTTATCTCTAGGCAATATCGCCACGCTTGGCACTTGAATTAACTATCAATAGCAACTTCTCAATGTGTTACGTCTGACTATAGATTTATAGTTGTTATGTCTGACTATAGTGATATAGTTGTTGTGTCTGACTATAGTTTTATAGTTGTTATGTCTGACTATAGTTTTATAGTTGTTATGTCTGACTATAATTTTATAGTTGTTATGTCTGACTATATTTTTATAGTTGTTATGTCTGACTATCGTTTTATAGTTGTTATGCCTGACTATAGTTTTATAGTTGTTATCTCTGACTATAGTTTTATAGTTGTTATGTCTGACTATAGTTTTATAGTTGTTATGTCTGACTATAGTTATGTCTGACTATATTGATATAGTTGTTATCTCTGACTATAGTTTTATAGTTGTTATGTCTGACTATAGTTTTATAGTTGTTGTCTGACTATAGTTTTATAGTTGTTATGTCTGACTATAGTTTTATAGTTGTTATGTCTGACTATAGTTTTATAGTTGTTATGTCTGACTATAGTGTTATAGTTGTTATGTCTGACTATAGTTTTATAGTTGTTATGTCTGACTATAGTTTTATAGTTGTTATGCCTGACTATAGTTTTATAGTTGTTATGTCTGACTATAGTTTTATAGTTGTTATGCCTGACTATAGTGTTATAGTTGTTATGTCTGACTATAGTTTTATAGTTGTTATGCCTGACTATAATTTTATAGTTGTTATGTCTGACTATAATTTTATAGTTGTTATTTCTGACCATAGTTTTATTGTTGTTATGACTTGCAGGTGAATATTGTGTGAGAACCAGCAGCAATGTGCATATACGTCTTGTGGTTGCAATTTACTTTGTATTACAATCCCAATTAATATTGTTCTCCAAGTATCTCAATTGCTTTACATCATAATCCTAAATAGCACTAAGCTGTCTGTAGATTTATGTTGAGTTATATTCCCCCTAGGATGAATACTGGAATCGATAAATGTAACCTATCGCAATGAACTGCGTGTTGTGTGATGAGTTGAAAGTGACTACAACCCTGAATGTATTATGTCTCATTGAAAACTACAGTTGCACATCCAATAATAAACAGAACAGTTTTATTACAAATACACCTTCAAGTATGTTCTCTGTGATTTGAGAAAGGGATGGACAAGGTATACTCAGGGGCCGTGTAATCAGACAATGCTTGGTTAAGTCTGAAACTGAACCAGACAATTGTCTAAGTCATTGCGATGCCTCGGTAAGAAATCTCCAGAGTATTCAAGATCAGTCAGCAATCTACCAACGTGCGTCATACCTACATCGGGAATTGGTTATATCCTAGTATCATTTAATAACCTTTCGTATTAACAGGTATTTTTCAATTGCCTAGGTTGTGCTCGCTATTTTGATATAAAAGGTTGGGTCATGTCTCACGGGATTGAGTTGCTATCTTCACTGCTAGATGTTTCTTTCTCACACTACAAACCCTTGGTATAAAACTCAACACATCAGTTAGTCAGGTTCACAATAAGATTAACGCTAGGGAAAAAATCAGGAGTGAACTGTCACTGAACTGTAATCCAATCCGGTCGGAAATAGTAACATTATTTTCGAGTCTTAACCAATTTTGAGGATGTGTTATATGTATGGACGTCTTGTCGTTGTGTGATGGGAAGTTTCACTTCGTGATAAATAGTCTGGGAATGTTAAAAGATGAAAAAAGTTGAGTTCAGGATATGGGCACGTTGCGACCATGTTAAAGAGAGCGCGAACGTTGAGGAATATTTTGAGTATAAGAAAATCTGGCCATACAGGTCCTATAGGCCATTCTTCAAAAGTGCTAGAGTATTGAGGTCATCTTCGCGAGAGACTAGTTCAGATCCCCATTAAGGACTTTGCAAATAAACACTGTTTATTTGCTTTTGCTATTGATGTCATGTTAAAATGTTAAGACATTGACGTCATGTTAAGAGTGTGGATATGTTGAAGTCATCGTAGGAGTAGACTATTTCAATCAGGTAATATCAAGTCAAATGGTTATAAGGCAAACTAATCCTGATTTGGACGAACAAACGCTTATATTGCACATTGGCAAGTATACATGACGTAATCTCTCCTGTGCAAGATCTATGCAGTACATACACTTCTTCATATTTGACATATTCTAAATGATACTTCCACGATCCTTCCCATTTCATCCATTTAATCATTGTTGACCAACCTGTCTCCTGATGTCGGATCGAGTATCGATGTGTCTCAGTCAGTCAAACACACCAACAGTTCTGTAAAGATCCAGGCCGAACACAGTCAGCCGGAGAGCCCTCCGTTGAATGCTTGGCAGTCAGATTACAAACCATTTTATAAAGCTAAGATAGATCCTTGTGCAATTTTCTTGTTATTTACACTCGGTAAACTTGCGTCGTCAGAATATTTGCCCTCATCGCTACTGCTTACTGGGGCATGTTCTGTACATAACATACACCGATTGTCACCAATTGGGGATATAATTGCTTTCGTTTCCAAATAGTAAGATTGGTATGGATTCGATACGATTTTTTTCCACGCCATTACGGTCAGAAAATGTTCACTTGTCCAATTTATAAAGAGGACTATTACGGTAGCTTCTGAACTGTTTACTTCCAGTTTAGTTAGTTGCAACAATTTCAATAAACATCCAAATTATGTCGAACCTCGAGTATGTTTGGGTTGTTTTCATCCAAACCTGAAATACCATAATATCAAAGTAATCCATGTGTACATCTATTAAACATACAGTAAGTATTCTTGCTTCCTTTCCAAGTATTTATAATACCATAGGCAATCTGATAGTATTAAGATCCGATTTTCACGTGATAATTTGGGATTTGTACCACTAACACGTTCCCTATAGATATGTGGCTATTCGTGTGTATTATCCCTTCCCCGTGATGGTTGTTCTGCTACAACCTGGCCGTCATTACATATATCACTTTTATAACGTGACAATAGAGGTAATTAGAACCGGTGGTTTTTATCTCAGTTACTGGAATATAAAGGCTCTTCCCCACGGCTAGACACAGAACCCAGTCGACTTCGTGGTGCTATAGCAGAATAGTATTTAGTTTAATAATTGGTTTCGTTTCCCCTGAGTAAACCATTCGCTGATCCACACCAAGCGTCCTAATAACGTGGACTATCTCTTCTCCCCTAAATCTCACTAAGTAACTTCACTGTTTCACCGTTAGCGTGGCGCGAGGTCGTTTGGAGGAAGACGTTAACGCCGTTCATGTTGATGGTTCCCAGAGGTCATTGCCGTGTATGCTTCGTTGGGCGTCTTGGTGTTTCTTCACCGGTCCACTGGAAAAGAGACGACAAGCTAGGCTATCTGGAAAGCAACTCTATTTTCATTTCGTGCCACCTAGAATGATTTAAGTCTAGAATCTATTTCGGCGAAAAGGTGAGGACATTTCGAGATATATCCTTACACAGTACTTTCATAGTTAGTCCGTTCGTAAGAATATGTATAACTTGTAGAACGGCGTCACATACGTCACACATAGAACCACCATGTCACATGTTCACCAAGTGTGAAGCTGTTGTCGGTAGGATTAACAGAGCAAATGGAGGATCTTCTATTAGTTCCACCGTTGTTGGTCCGATTTCTGTCTGTAATTAATTTTGAGTGTTAAATCAATATTTATGAACACCGTAGGATATTGCCATAAACAACCACTGTTTAAATTCGTTGGAAGAGCAAAAACGTATATCTAAAACGTAATCATTTCTTCCCATTCTAGCCCGTATATGGTAATTAAATAATTCCTAGTTCTAATTATAAAGCAACTACGTTTCGATATAGAAACGTTACAAAAATTAAATGTAGTGTGTAAAGAACCGCATGCATCTCTGTTACACCATACATAGAAACACGACCCCACAATGGAAGGGTATTTCATACAGATGTTTAGCAATCAGTTATATTTACGTTGTAAATCTAACTCCTTCTCACACAAAAGTAATTATTGTCTTGTTTCTGATAAAAATAGCACATTTGGCAATATATTACGAGATAAACGTATTGTATTGCAATATGCGTATAGAACTTGTCTGTATTACACTATGTATTACTATTGCGATCTATTGATCCCTCCCTAATAGAAGTGGTAAATATGCCAGTGTTTGTACTATACAATGCATATATAGAGACGGGGTTCAGAGGGGCAACACGTTGGAGACTGTGTTCTGAGATATTAGAGCAAAATCACAGCCAATACTTTGTCCAATTCCAAGACATGTGTTTCCTTTCTCTTTCTCTCTCTCCCTATATCCTAGTCGCTAGCACACACACATACACACACATACTCTCTCTCTATCACACACACACACAAACACACAAACGCACACACACACACACACACACACACACACACACACACAGACAGACAGACAGAGACACGCAGAGCTGACGTATCAATTGCTTTTACAGTACAGGTGATCTATAATGCGTGTACAAGAGACACCGACTGGTGATTACTTCACGTTATTATCAAATATGATTGATTCAAAGACCAGGGCCCACCAGACTCATATGGAATGGATTACTTTGCCAGCAGACAGTTCAATATTGTATCTCTAGCAACGCATCGGACAGATACTTACATTCTCTGGATATGGTTTGATTTACGGAAAAGTAGTTTAGCTCGCAGCACCAACAAAATGCTGCGCTCTGTGTATAGATGTATTCACAAACAGAAAACATACCTATAGACTAATTAAAGTGTCAACAGTATTTTGGATGTGCAAGAGAAAATAGAAACAGATAGATAGTATTGTTATTGTTGTCAACAGGCAGTACTGTATTATCTCCCTTCGTCTATCTCCTCTTTCTCTCTCTCTCTCTCTCTCTTTCTCTCTCTCTCTCTCGTTCGCTCTCTCTCTCTCTCTTTCTCTCTCACTCTCTCTCTCTCAGCTACGTACTAGTAATATACAGCTGAAGATAAACGGATGTACTTATGTGCAACGTTGAAATCAATGAATCAGTCTGTGGAAACCGTGCAATATATATCCAGTGTACAGCTGAACGTACAGTGCCGTAATATAGATGGCAGTTCAAATAATGTCATCACTTTTAGTAGTAGTACTATTCGCTTTGAAACCGAATGAATGGCATTGTCAATACTCAGTTTAGATTGACAACAATCGGGCAATGGTTTGTTAAAGTATAAAAACTAACATTTCACAGAAAATGGACAAATAGGGTCTCCAAGGCTGGTGTTAGCTAACGCATACTTTTTCAACCGATCCTCAAATAATTCTACTTAAAGGGAGTGCAAGTAATGGTGGAACCGACATAGTAAACCTACAAAGTGGTGGAAGCAGAGGATGGTGGCATGGATAGTTTAGGAGGTTTTCTTGCTACATTTCGACGGATGGTCTGAAAGTAGCACTAAGTCCTAACTAACTGGATGTGGTAATATTCGAGACCTGACAATTCCAGATAATGATCACACTGTGAAGGAAGCATCAACGGAAATGACCGCGACAATAGCAACACAACAAGCTGGTAGAAGGACAAGTTATAATTACTAGTTCATAAAAAACCCACAAAAAACAACCTCCCACGAAGATTTCGCTATATACGCTACTATATCAAGACTATACTTTCCCATGTATAGAAAAGACAAGTTATAATCGCATGTTATAACAACCGTAAAAACAACCTCCCACGAAGGTTTCGCTATATACGGTACTATAACAAAATTATATTTTCCCGTGTATATTATACAACACTCAGCTGTACCATAAGTCAATCAATGTTAAATACTAGTACCTGCTTATCAATATGTTTACTATTGGTTATAGACGCTATACATCTACACAAATACCTGACTCAGTAGTACTACGCGTGATGCCCGACAACGTATATTAAGTGCTCGCCACGAGAGTTCCTGCTCATGTTTACTGATGCGCGTGCAGATACACGAGAAGAAATATAGCACACCCGCTAGTGTTGATCGTACTGCCTGTTTCGTAACCGAGAAAGTGTACGGCAAAAATACAGTCATTACCACGTCTAGACTGTTTGTGCACGGCGGATGGCACTCCTGCTGAGCTGCTCTTCAGAAGTAATGCGAGACGTTGGTCGGGTGTTGTCTTGTAGAGCCCTTATCACTGTAGGAATAACACAGGGCTTGTTATAGTACAAACTGACTTATGATTCAACGCGTTATGTAAACTACTCATGGCTTTATCTGTGCCAACCAATCATCGTGAATGAAGATAGGGCAAGTTTTTCGGGGGCCTTCTTTATGTGGAGTATAGTATGTATTAATATTTTGTTAAATGATGAACAAAGCTGTAAATTGACGTACGTATTGTCCGTGTATTGTATTGCACGTTGCCAGCTGTTATGAATGTATGTATTTGAATAACCTATTGGAACCTAGACCGGAATATCTTCCACATGTATACATTGACTGTCGGTGGAGTGTGTGTGTGTGTGTGTGTGTGTGTGTGTGTGTGTGTGTGTATGTGTGTGTGTTTTGTGTGTGTGTGTTTACTGCTTTGACAGTCGCCTTCCAGCTTAGTTGATTTCGACATACTGGTCCCTCTGGGACACATGTGTCTCACAGCATGGAGCTGGAGAGCGGTGAATATTATTGTCTGCTTGTACTAGTCTGGAATTCCACCAGTCTTTATAGTGCCAGCACACTTGAAATACCACATGTCGCAGTTGAACATAGGTGTCCCACCTAGACACTTTAAACTGACTCGGAGACGACCAGCCGTTGCTGTTTACTTCCTTTTAATGTTGAGCGCCAAGCAGGGGGACAACAACTAACATCTTTTAACGTCGTTTGGTATGACGCGGCCGTGACTTGCACCACTGACCTTCCGCTCTCCGGGCGGACGCTCTAAGCTTTACACCACGGATATGGTGGAGACTATCGTCTTAATAAATAGAAGCTACTTATATTGTGATATTAGCCCGCAACTGTAGATATAGTATGTTTTTAACATCAATGTCAGTAATCACATCCGTGCTCAGAGGTGCGATTAAGCGGCTTTTTTCCCAAAGTAACTATTTTACCTTTATTAATGCCTTTGAATCATTGAATAATGATCGGCGACCGGTAGGCGGCGTCTCTTGAACGGTTGTCCTCACGGTCTATCATATTTCCCCGTATTTAATTGTCACTGGCACCCAGGGATTCTGACAAATCATTGCTATAATTTGTAAGAGAACATAACCACGAGGAACGAGTGTGTATCTCTAACTAATCACAGGCAAATGACACTCTCAATGACAATACAACAATATACACTCTTGACGCTCGGTGCCGCTGACATTAATAAAGAACTAGGAATTTAAAGCACCCCTCTACGGACGCCTCAGGAACGCTAGTCATTATTTTTTTCACGGAATCCCATTGGAATGCAAAGACAAACATGAGAGTACATTTAGAATCCATGACTGTTACTTCGCAGCGCAATCAATTAGTATTAGTTGTGTCACATTCACGTCATATTGCTTGATAGATACTAACGCCCATGAAATATGCATCACTGCAATTAATATTGAATACGTACAAACATACATACACAGCTTTACTCACAATTGCAAGCAGATATATCCGATATATTATACTATATAATTAGTACTTTACTTTAAAGAATAAAGTTTTCCATCTATTTCTATTTTCCCATAGTAGTACAATGTGTATTAATATAGCTGTTTCAAATGACATCTGTAGCAATACTAGTGTATTGTAATTAATGTTGATGAGAGCATTATAATTATTAATACAATATCATAATTTGTTTTATCGACGAAACACAATGGCGAACAACGTTAGCAATTACGGTAGACGCATTTGAATATGTACAAGTCTTAAATCAATTTAACTGACCACATTTTCATTAAATGCTAGAGGTTTCATACTTAACAATATTAAGCTGCCATACAGACCGATTGCGGCATTTGTAAAAGACTAACTGACTAGCATAGATAAAATACATTGACAAGACAGATGTACATGTATAGTATAGTGGTCGTGGTGGACAAACACTGCAGTTCCACCATGGACGTCACCATACCAACATGATACAAGCTTTCGCGGACATGTGCACTGACAGTATTGTGAATACGATTACTTAATACGCTTTCTTTAAACACAAGTACACAGCTGTTGAAAAATAAACATAAATATTGTGTTCATTGAATCTGTATGTTGTAGATCAATACAGATGTGCCACACGCCATACAGAAGTGTGTTATACGAAACATATATATCGTAATGCAATTACATTGGCGCTTTGTTTCGGTGTATACATACCACTAACGATTAACACTGTTGGAAATATTCCTGGTATAAATTTTCCAGCAAATCTGGACACAGCTGTGGAATAGCCTCTGGCCACGTTACTGGTAGAGACACCAACACAACATGCTGTACATACTGTATACAACAACCAGCAGCATTACTGATGTATAGCATTGAACTGTATTATTTTAATAACACTTACAAACTATTGTAAATTATTTGTTTTTATAATAGTAATATTATTACTACTACTACTACTACTACACCTACTACGATTACGATTTCTACGACTACTACGACTATTAATATTACTACTACTACTATTACTACTACTACTGAGACTACTACAACTACTACGATTACGATTTCTACGACTACTACGACTATTAATATTACTATTACTACTTCTACAACTACTACTACTACTACTACTACTACTACCACTACTACTACTACTACCAATGCATAGTATACTACCGGCATCTATGTATAATATAATATAATATAATATAATAGGTAAGCTTGTCAATATAATGCTCTACAACGTTTCAGGAACGAACTAATGACGAGTTGTTGAACTATCTGGCATCACAATACCGATATTTAATACAAGCATGCTAAACGTATATATTGTGGCCTGTGAAATATTGAGTTTATATTTAATGTATTCAATGGAAACAGCTGCACAGCGTATTTCACGTGTCTCTCTATATTATTAATGGATAAACAATAGTATACAAATTTAACCTCATGAGAATATTATTTTAAGCTGAAGAACTGCACATAGTTATAAATATTGCAATAACTAGGAGGTCATCATGAGATGAGATAGAAAATCACAATTCTCGTAACGTCCATAAAACGTTTAACGTATCGAATATTGAACCGAAGTGTAAGCAACTTTGCATAGTAGATCTACATGTGCACTCACTCAAGTAAACAGATCAAGATACATACACCAATAAACACACATACGCGCGCAAGCATGCTCACTAAGACACACACACACACACACACACACACACACACACACACACACACACACACACACACGTGTCCACCTATTGTAAGGACAGCCACTGTCAATGTCAGGGTACAGCATCTCCCATTGCCAGACACATGGCTTGTACACGTACCACTTTAACAGACATCGATAACGGTTGAGAGTGTAAACACATTGTCGGTGCACCGATACCTAGCCGAGGGACCCTCCTCGCAGATGGTTCTGTCTACAAGTGAAAACATATATTGTAACTGTGTGGAGCTTTTTGGTACTAACAATTACTGTCTTCGGCTATGATCTGTTCGTAATGAGAAGATTGGTTTCAGGGTATTCCGTTGAGAGACTTTGCATGATTGGGCAGAATTCATGGCAATATTTCTCCTATCAATCTGATAAATACCTCCCCCACTCCCGCCTCAGTAATATACACTACACTACCTTAGCTATATAGTGGTCTAAATGTCTAAATGGTATACTACCCTGTTGAAAAGTATATGATATACTGGTCGAGATGACATGCTACACTGTTTCAAAGGATAAACAACACTTGTCTGCATTTATTTGAGATATTCTTAAACTGGAACAATTCATCAATCATACATGTACAGTAAAGGTATGCGCAAATAATACTCTCTGAAACAGATACAGAAATATAACCATGAACAAACATTTCCACGATGCCAGTCTCACCAGTATGCCAAGGGTCAAATACTATCGGTTTCTTAGCCTTCAACAGGTAGCATTCTCGCGTGTCTCAAACGCCTCTCACATGATCGTCCAGGAAAGGTCAAAGTGTTTCCTCACAGAGGGGTCTGTGATGTGATGACACACTGATACACCAATCTAAGCTCTATGTGATAGCCATGCGTAGTACAACATTCGCCCTTTTAAATGGTATATTGGCATAGCATTAACTGCTGTATTTCGGGCTTCCATGATTTGTAGATAGTGCACCTAAATGTGGTATACACGCAGATCATCGATCACGCAAGCCATCATCTAGTATACTCAGCATAGCACCACCTCGTTATTCATCCTGTCATTCATCAAGCTTAGCAATCTTGACCATCAGACATACATGCATATCCTATTTCAGACGTCAGTGATTAGTACCACTAATTCGTTATTTCCGCTACCTATTGGTAACTAAAGGTAATTGATGTCAATATTTACATGTATAATGCGCTCGATGTCATTGAAAAGGCCAATAGACAGGCTCCAGCTACCACACGACCACGTGGATGTAGTGTCGCGACGAGTAGTTGGCCATGTGATGTCGTCTGCCTGTAGGTACGCTGAAGAGATGCGCAGATGGCTGGACTACGCTGAGCACTGGATCTCTTTGCAACACCGGGGAGACACTACACCAGCGCGGTGGATGTAACACGCGGCAAGCCTGGTTCGGTACCACTCTCTAATACTCCTTGGGACCGCTTCATGTCTCGCTCCACAATCCATAGAAGTCCTGACAGCGGTACTATGGTGTGTTAACGACTCTATTCTCCGGGAAAATGAGTTATAGTTTGTTCTATTGCAATTGGAATTAGTAATGTCTAAAATACCGTGAAGGTAAGTGACTCAGCATTATGTATACCTCGATGATAATACTTAGTATACGGCACGGCTATAATGATATACATCCCTTTACATAACAATAGCAGTACGTCGTCATTTAGTGATCTATATAAATATCTATTTCACAAATTATGTCATTAGTTGGAATTTATGTTTAATTGTATAACACGTATAACTATTGTGTTATTATTTATATGATAGCACACCATTTAACCTGACCAGTGTCTGTTGAAATGACAAGCACAGTACATCACTTATGTTCAATATTTCCAGTTATTACAACTAACATTGGGTTAGGTCTGTCCATCGTACTACATTTGATTTATTATAACCGTGGATTCGTATTGTAATTCACCACCCTGCAGCACTAGGCTGGAATACAGAATTTAATAAATTGTGGCAATATGTGAGGTCGTTTGAACATATGCTTCTCTTGAATAATGAGTAGAATAATGCAGTGCCGGACCGACTTGATATGAATAGCCAGGGATACCTAACACTAGTACCAGGCAGCCAAACGACCCAATGCATGAATAAACCCTCCCGCTGGACAATGAATGAGTAGACAGCTATGACAGCTACTAAATGATATATCTGCAGTATACGATATTCTGTGTTAAAGGCACGACATCTAATTGCAGGTATATTGATAGGCATGAACACACATACAATTACTGCTTATTGCATTAACAGTTGGTTTGTATTAACATTCAATATGTAGATAACATCAGTATTAACCGGACATGAGTCTTCCAAACGTAATAATGATGACATATTGCTATGTATCTTTCGATTACGATGTTCAGGACTGCACTGTGAAGTGGGGAGAGATAGATACCACTCTGTCCTTATCAAACAAACAACGTCGAGAGCAGACACTTGGAGTGAAGTATTGTCCGCAGTAGGACTATTGGAAACACCCCCGTGTGTTGCTTGCTTAGTGTTCCTGTGTATTTGTATTGATTGTTCACAACATTATTTCTGTCAGTAAGGTGCACCTGCACCCACTACTACAACTGTTATGATCTGTATTAAATCATATCTTCTCTGTACTAACATTTACACTGCAAAACCAGAACTGTTTCCACATTCCAGAATCATATCCGAATGAGAGCTTTCCAAGTGGGATTGTGGTACTGGCTCACCATATCATTATCAGAATTAACCCAGTAAACCGTATATACCTACACATCCATCTGGACACTACACAACCATAACTTTCACCATACAGCTACCTTCATACATTTGCCCTTATAGTCAATATGTAGTGATTTGCGAGTAATGGTGGAACCTAAACCATGGTCCAGTTCAACAGAGTTACGATTCTCGAAGCGCTAAGATTACTAGTATTCTATAGAACTGGGGACTGGACTTAATAGTATTTTAAATGGTGAACAACACCTGCCCTGGCAATGAAGTCACTATTCCAGACAATGTGATGGTTTTACTTGCATGTGGGTGGACAACACAATATGTGGGTGTTGTAAGCTCAGTTGCCACAAGATACGACGTGTATGGCATTGTGTTAATACAGAGTTGGACAACAAATGATGCAATATACCAACAGACTGACATCTACTCCACTCTAGGATACACAGTACTATTGAGCAACAGTACTCGACATTGGACAATGATAAGGCCAGGGAGCCCATCTCGTTCTCCTCATTATCTGGTGTACACTCACTCTACAGTGCTACCGCTACTTGAAGATAAGCCAGACAGGTAATACTCACGTATTTGTATATGTAATGTCTTTCTTGTATTTATTATAATACGCGGTCCATGCTTGAATTCAATTATGTTGATGATATCTTTCTTGATATCCGTAGTGTTATAGATTCTATTTCCTTTCTAACAAAACGTGACGCCTTTCCATTTTGGCAACAGTGGGAACATTGTATGGCATTTCCTAAGCGATTTCATCTTCAAGATTTCCTAGTGGGATTAATGCTCAAATGGAACATGTTTGTCTTGAACATAAGCGGTTCCCCTCCGTGAAGCAAACCATGCAACTTCATTGACCTCTACACCAGAAGTTCTCTGGTTAGTCCATAATTACCCAGATTCGTATTGTACAGCATGCACATCTATATGCTCTTTAACCCATCCTCTCCACTGAAATGTTTTCTGCTGAAATTGTTGTGTGTAAGCCCTTGACAATACATCTCCATTCTGAATCTTGACACCAAGAAATAATCTGCATGGCCCACTGCCAGGCATGTAATGTAAAGAAGAACACGTCGTAATCCACCATTAGCATTCACAACATCATTCTTCTGGGCCCATGCTTACGTGTGTATATTTTTTTACCCCAGAGACAGACAGGTTATAATTATCTCCCTTGGGAAATGGAGTCCCTAGCTGGAACAAGAATCCTAAGACACGCTAACTATAGGTGTGACTGGTTCACAATTATTTCGTTATGATATTTCGCTTTTTTTTTGTTTGTTTAATGGTAGATGACGAACATTCCCCTGTGTCAAAGAGGAATCAATTCGTGGCTTATAGCTAAACGTTAGAACATTTTAACTGATGATACAAGCTGCATAGAATCAATACTTTTTGATAGTAGTTGACTGGGGAAAACTTCACAATTTATAAAGTATAGACATCAGTAATAACAACGAACCCTTCAGGACCAGTGTAAGTCCACTAACCCAGCAGGACCAGTGTAAGTCCACTAACCCAGCAGGACCAGTGTAAGTCCACGAACCCTTCAGGACCAGTGTAAGCTGATATGAACACGTTCTGAAACTGAAACTATTAGTTTAATATCTGATTACCAGACTAATCGGCGTGCCTTCGCCCTTACAGTTTTTGTTCCACTTCCCCGTTCTACAGACATACATTTCATTCGCAATTAGCATTTGTTGGCAAGAACACACTGAATGAAATGACTTTGACATGTTGACGCGACTGTAAGAGCACTCATTGCATACACGAACAAAACGGTGTGCTGATATTTATAGCAGGTTTTATTGTTATTATGATTACTGTAGACACAGTGTCTCGTCTCAGGGGGCTCCTCTATGATAGCGTACGTTCTAGGTGACGGTGGAGTTGCTTAATTCGTATCACCATAGCTTTCTAATACTTGAAGCTTTTACTTCCTCTGTGGCCATTGCTTTGTTTAAACGTCAATTTATGATTATGGCCGTCAATCGTAAGAACTATCAGCGATGTGAGTAGTAGCGCTATACACATAACTGAGTCTGCAAACGACGGATTATTTCTGACGTTGATTAATTATTTGTGTTCAGGTACTTGTAAACTAGGTATTTAGCACGGGCGTACAGATGGGTTGACAGCGGCAGCTTCAATTAATCTATTAGGATACGGGCTGAATTACAATATGTGTTTATTCGCATGAATGTTCTGACATCTAACATGGCTTGGGTACAGCTGTGTTCTGTTAATTATGATCGATTTAATGCTGGCTTTATTGTATTATGATCAGCTTTAAATATTCCTATTTATTGTTCACTATTTTGTGTAGATTGTATCAGCATTTATGAATATCACCTCTCTGGTGCACACCTAGTTTTCAGTTAAAACAATACCATACTAACAGATAACGCCTTGTACACTTTGACGTATCTAACGTGGAGTAACGTACACTTCACAGCAATATGTTGTCTCAGTACAAGGACAACACAGAGTCATCAATCAACTGACTTTACGATAGAATTAACTTGAATTAAATCTACGGAATTGATTTATATGAGTGACAAACAGACCGATCGGTAGAAGAGCAAACAGCGACAGGATACACGGAAGATACCGCCAACAAGGAGAACGACCTCCATGTGCCTGGATTACACACTGACAATGAATAAAGAAAGTCAGCAATGACTCAGAAAAACCGTCTTGGGAAATCAAAAGTCGTCCATGACTGGTAACGTATCAGACCCAACTGGTCACTAAGGTACATGTTTGTAGAATCTGTCTGGGACAATAGGCTACTGAACTACCTGCATCTCATACCCACGACGTACTGGCGTGTCATATTAAGGCGATTATTTACAGTAGAAGTTTAAGAATCTGTAACATTCTGTGCGTGAAGATTTGCTTCTATCAACATCAATATCAATTCCTGAATGTTTTACTGAGAGCCTGTGAATCTTGTTGGGTAGAGACATATTCCCTAGGTAGTTCATTAACTGATCTGGCACAAACTGCAATGAAATCCCTGACGAATGTAGCATTCAGCGAAGAACATGCAGTGAATATGTTACCATCAATTTATCACAAATGTGGCAGCTAAATATTTAAACACAGTCATTCCCTGTTCAACTATAGGAAATTGTGAATAATACTCAGTGTCATCAATGTGTGGGTGTTCATTTCGTGTAATGTGTTCTATGCATACATATTGTTATGTCGAATCGTTTAAGTAGGACGAGTGGTGTCATGTCGATTTCTGATTGCTATCTCAGTGCTAATGACCTGCTATAGTATAATTAGCTAATCATTTGGTCAACTAAGTGTCCTGTGTATTTATACCTCACATTATCGTAACAGAAAGCGCCGGATCAAAACCAATTCCTTCCGCTATGCAATTGGATCTGATATGAGATGATTACTAGTAATGTCAGGAGTTAACCATTGTTAACGAGTATCGCCTCTAATGGTGTGACTCATACCACGGCGAGGCCTCGGATCAGGCCTGTGTAGTTGCTGTCTGCGCCACTGCAATCCCGCCTACAGTAATTAGCCGTAATGTGGAGAGAGTCCATTCCCAAGCGGACACACTGTTTGATAGTGCTACACGGAGGACAGAATTAAAAGATGAAGCTTTCAAAGATGATTTCCATGTTGGAAACATGAATAATAATGTCAGTTGTAGTCACGTCACTCATGTTGTTACATATTTTATTCACAGATGTAATTTATGACAATGATTATGTAATGTTTTCCATCAAAATGTAAAACAATAATCATACAATTACTAGGCTAGGCTACTTATTGCACTTCACTTTCAAACTCGACACATATTATAATGGACATCGTTGGTTGATACCTGTCACTCTACACTGAATACATCACTTGTATATTGACCCAAGAATATACATAATTCAATGATGCAATGTAGCACACTTAATATAGAAGAGAGATGGGATTTAACTTTCGGGCTATTAATACAGATATATACAAATCTGTGCAGGTCGTAATAAACACCGCGCATACGTGTAACATAACATCTTGAACAATAAGTCGTGATATAAACAAACTAATCTTAAAAGAGGCTCTAAACGCTCTTTAACCCCCCGCCCCCCCCCCAAAAAAAAAGGTCTACCTGCACCGGTGTAACTTCACGAGTTTATGACAATTCCTTCACCAACGCTATCTCATTCCAGTCAGTCATATTGCCCAACACAATACATGTACACCAGTGTAACAACATGTAAAATGTAACCATCATGCTAACTTCATTTAACTTCATTCCATTCACCCGTGTAACCATAGTTCTTTCCCTCATGTAACTTAATTAATTTCAACCATGCGATCTTGTTCCTTTCACTCAAGTAACCTTATTCCTTTCGCGTATTCCCTTATGCCCGTGCAACCGAACTTCTTTCACCCGTGTTATTTCATTATTTTCACCTGTTCTTCATGATCACCTCTCCACATAGTACCAGTTATTTACAGTTGTTCTAGCATTTAGATAGCATGCTGCATCCATTGCTGTGGTAGAATCTATGATGACAAAAACAATGGTGGTCAGATATCCACAGTTGGTTTAGTATGTATTCCTGATGTTGACTTATTATGGTTGATAGCTTTGAACCATGTCATACATTTTAAAGTATTGTTAATGACATTATCTTTACGATGTGGTGGACAAATTGATAAATACAACTCGCCATGAATATACAGTATTCTTACATATATACTTACATTGGTTGAAAAGACACTACCCGTATTCATATTACCATTCCATTCTCTACCCTCACTGGCATGATGTAGGGGCAGTGGTCAATTCAATATTTTTTGGTCGAGTGATATCACGTGGACATCTGGTGAATTAGATACATAGTATATTACAGATAGTCCCAAGCTGTTGTAGGTTTATATTAATGTGAGGGCAGTATTCAGATATTTGAACGGTGTGGTATTTATTACTTTTTATGGATGTATTCAAACACAAGAATGACATAGCTACAGAACTAATAAACCCAAATGGGAAACAATATACATGTACTAGTATACCGTATTTAGAAGTAGTGCAGAGTAACTTCAGTTATGAGCTATCTAATGTTAAAAACGATATAGTCGATTTATCCGTTATTACACCAATAGTAATAATATATACATGTATTAGATTATCTTTTAGAAAACGCATGCATTAATATTTGCAGATACAATACTTATGAGTATATATTATTACTAGTCGATTTAGCCTGGAACCCAGTTCTTCCTGGGAAGTACTGTAATAGTCATGCATTCATTGACATATATATTTGACAACGTATATTGATTACGTTTCCAATTTGTTGTGTTTTTGACGTGTTTGAATGAATCCACCGGACAGGATCATACCGTTATCGATAACAATCTACCACAGTTCGTATTCAAATATAGCTTGCCTTTTTTTTCGGAACGCCAATACTGAGTGTTAATACGTGTTTCCATACATGTTAAAATACGCACAGTGTACCATCAGTCAGGAACACCGTAGTAGGTTTACCATATGTTATCGTTCAACGCAAACCTGCACCATTTTCTGTAAACGTCATTAAGGAATAATGCGAACGGTGTTCGCAACATGTACGATTATGTACCCACGTGTGCATTCTGTTGCTTTGTTCCCTCCAAAACAAAGAGTACTTGTGCCAGTTATCGTCTCTTTATTGGCTGCAATCAAATCCAGGGAATAACAATTGGACAATTATACGTCAAGGGAGGTTTTCTTTTCCGAATATGTAATTACAGTAAACTGGCTGCCGCCTATTCCGAGGTGCCCCCCTATTCGCCCACTGCGTAGTGCTATTACCAGCAATCAGTGGACCTGAGTGTGCTGTTCTGGCAATGGCAACACGCTGCCACCTATGCTTAGCAGTGGAAGCCAGGAATACTGACACTAGTGCACAGGTATGCGTGTTGTTCTAGTGAGAAGCGAGTGAGATGATTGTGGTGACTTTCAGATCGTTGACATAACGTATACCAGTATGTGAATGGATACATGTTGCTGTTGCAAGACAACCATACATAACATGTAAGTACTTGTCAGTGACACTTCGCAACTATGACATATATTTGGTCAGTAGGCCTATTATATTTGTTCTCATAGACCAAACTTAACATGCGTCAGATACAATGCCCAGCATGACGCAGTTAGTGATGTTAATGTGATGAAAACATCCCAATGTGTATTTCATACGTCCAACTAATCAAATTCTAATTGATGTACATACTTAACAGATACTTTTGCAGATATTTTAATATATACTTTATGATATACAACTACATCGACATTAAACAATTCAATTTAGTCAACATGTTTCTACAAACTGTTTAAATTAACGCACCAAATAGTCATCTCAGATGATCAGGCCACTGATAATCTACATTGTATGCCCGCGACATCAAACTAGCTAAGTCAGCTAATGACCAGCTATACGTATTTAACATTTCTGAAAAGAGCACCATCCAATCGAAAATGCTAAATAACCAAAGAATAGTACCCATATCAAATTGTCTGCAGGCTAATCAGAATGTGAGGTACAACATGTACTGTATCATAGTCCATACACTGACAGCTCGCTATGCCCCCCGGAGAGCAACAATCAACGTGACGTCATGTCCATGGTTCATGAGCACTAACGAATCTTAGCATGGCACCAATGCCTACAGCAGGCTTATTTCTTCATCTCATATGCACACGGAAGAGTCCCAGTGTGTACTACGTTGCAGTTCAGCGTAGCTACGACGTAAACCCAGCAGTCTTCAGGTCTTGCAGGCCCGTATGGCGGAATACAGCAGGTCGGGGGTGGAAGCGTTTGCAATTTTGGAGACTTTGAGTTAAAGTCATCTCCAAGACCTGTTCCCCATGGGACATCCACCAGACCGGGGTCTCAGGGAATTATCTAGCAGGCCCGACCCCTTGAGATGACGGCAAGAGAGGGTCTAATCACACGCAGAGGCTATTAGTGGTTTTATACCGCTCAGTAATTCGCTTCAGTTGGTGGTTATGAACATATTTGCGAGTAATTGAAAACAGTCATAACTATTAACTAGTACGCGAGCAGGACAGGCAAGCGAGAACTTGTCCTTTGATCGACCTTCTATTAGCTGTGTTCATATGACATTTGGGCAAACTAATAACCCCCTACTTCGGGTTGCTGATTAACAACTCGTTGAGTACATTTTCTACATTGAGTACATTGATACGACTCTTTCAAATAGTAACTTTAACACGGTCAAGTTCCAAATACAAACGAAATTCCACACGAATAGCGTGAATCCAGTCGATGTCTACGGGTATAGGCATCATGTGTGGTCAATATTGCAATAGTATCGTCGATGGACACTCACTATATACATGGTATATGCCATCCTGTTTTGACTGATGCCATACAATCATGACTTTCCTACTCAATACATGTGTTGAAGGTTTAGCTTTAAGACATGCTCCTTTCTCGTGGTATCCCAAGCATGTTCTAGATAGGCACCTCATCAGAACGGACAAGATGGGACAGGAAAGGTTGCTACTGGATATGATTCATGCTGCGTATAGCAGTATTGGATCGTACAGGCTTGGAAAAGTCGATCTTCCGGCAGTTCCTTGTCTGGACTTTACGTTTGTGTTGTAACTTTGCCATGGAAGGCAATGTGAACATTGACGTTTCCTCACACCACATCTCTGCTGCTCACCCCAGGCGGGGACCTGTTTACTCATGTAAGGTCCTCTCCAGATAGAGACCCTTCTATCTGTATGATGTAAATAAAACCTGGTCTCACGTAGAACCACCTGAAGGTTCTCTGAATCCACCTGTGCTATGTCCTACACGACCTGTTGGTTTTGATATCTCTACACTGATGGTAGTTTTGATGGTTTTTTACTGCTGGCTCACTTCTCAGACATAATGTGACGTACGGTCACGTGCTGTGATTTTAGACTATACGTACTACTCATAGTAATTCCGAATTTAGAACAATAGTGGAAGTGTGGCAATTAAACCATCTGGTCACAAGTGTATTACCCATCTTTCTCTTTAAAAAAAACGAAGCAGCTATAGCTTAAATAAAATACATGTGATCTGGAAGTGCAAACAGTGCCACACTTAAGCTAGGTTCCCTCCCTAAATTCGGTTGTTAAATGTTTAGCCGTTTGCATTAGGAATAGATATTTTCAGTAAATACCGTGTCCTTGCATACATCGTCTTGAAGGACACCTGGATAATGTGTTTCTCAGCATTATGTACTACTAATGTACATCATGTAGACGTCTTCCTCTAAGTGTGCAATGCATTTCACATTCGCCATAGTTTCACCATTATTGAGCAAAACTATCAACATCAATAATATGACATTCTCGTTCAAAAGTTCATTCTTTCATCTGTAGTAATATTACAATGCATACGTGCATATTTCATAATATCATAGGGATGAATTTCACCAGAATTTCCATTACTGTATTTTTACCGGTACCTTTCAAGTCAATAATTTGCTAAATTACTCAAGATGCCATTGCGCCAAATGTGGGTAAATACTAATTAAGGCTGCTTGTGACGTTACTTGAGGGCCACGGTATTTACGTTAACGACTTCAATGGTATCACCTGTAGGTAGCGGCTACGATGAGGTTTCTGGTGATGAGCGTAGCCGCACGCATGAGTGCTACTCCCAAAATATACAGCTCACCATTGATCAATCTAGTGGGGAACTATGTTCTCTGACCTCTATATGTCAACGATATTTATACACGTGCAGGCATGGCGTGTACTTTGAAGCTAACAAATACTGCTCATGATAGTTCAAATACAAATAACATTACAGATTTAAGTATTCTTGGATACAGCGAGTACTTTGTTAGAGCCGTCAAATATTGCAAATTAACGCCAACAATCCCATTGGTCAATGCAGTAAAATATAGATTGGCTATGATAAAATGAGTAACTATATTGCTCATTTTATAAATGTATCTCCAAGAAAAGTTTGTAATCCCCTCAGTCCTTACATCATGTCAGAGATGCTCGACTAACTTTTGTAACATGACAAGGTGATCATGACCAGTGAATAGCGAACGTGCTCATTGGACATATATGACAGACAGGACGACAGGCAGGACAGACAGAATACATGAACTGTATTAACGCGAATATCCACAGGACCACACATCCAAGACATGTCTATTTTCTATGGTTATTTAATTCGCAGCCGCAGAGGTGGTATTTGTTCTGTTAGACGTAATGGAGCATTACATTTAGCCATCAACACAATTTTGGAATGGTCCTCACTTCTGACTGATTTTGCCATCAAGAATCTGAATAAAGGTAGTCTGATTCTGTAACATTGGTAAACTTGTTATAATTCTGGCTGCGTCTAACTGCAGACGTAATATTCCACTTTGGTAAACAGTACAGGCACCTCACAGTTCTCAAAGAACATTGCAAATGGATTCTTATATACGTAGTGTATATGTGTAATGATGTTTAAACTGCTTCAGTCTTCACTATAGTTTATGTTTGACAAGACCATTTTCACATTTGAAGAACATTTAATAATATGAAATAGATTTGACCTTGTAAACAATTTAATTAGTGCACATTTAATTTTAATGTACGTGTGTGTAATCTTGTTTTAATCCAGACGTAATGCATCTCTGACAATTTGTATTGCATTACGTCTGCATTAAAACAAGATTACAAACACGTACATTAAAATTTGTATCACGTTCTTGATAGTCTCCAGATTTACATTTAACTTTGGTTTAATAAATAAGCCATCAGAAGAACGTACTTAGTAGTGAAGCGTCGGGAAAGTGGGAAAGTTACACAATTTAAATTGTCAGCAATGTCATTGATATTGATTAATTCGTACTAAACCTTCAGATATCGTTTGCATGATTTACAGGGTCGACATATACATGTTAAGCCGTTCAAATCCCGCCGCGGGGGCCCGGCATCAATGTTCGCGAAAGTTACCTTTCTGACGCGATATTGATAGGATGCGA
>JAUTBT010012600.1:0-23548 GCA_032361225.1 Lepetodrilus schrolli
CTGCATTGCCACTCTACAGACATTGCATCCTATCAATATCGCGTCAGAAAGGTAACTTTGGCGAACATTGATGCCGGGGCCCCCCAGGGCAGGATTTGAACCTGGAACATTGGCTCCGAAGTGCAACTGTTCTACCACTGCGCTACCACCCGCCCTGTTAAATTACCTAGCAGACTACACAATACCGTAATTTCCTGCGTACAGCCACAGGTTATACATTAAAAATGATTAATGTTGAGGTGATGGGGGCTATCTGACACTGTGGGCTATCTGACAGATTACACTGGTATCACTAACAATGCTCTTGCCTTAATACAAAACAAAATTAGTCCAAAATAGCAAGATGATCGGTGAATCACTCGACTACTGAACGTGATATTCACTCTCAAGGCAATGTCATGTAATCCTGGCTTCGTCACTTTGTTTTCGAGTTATAACCTGCGGGCTATGCACTGGTGCGGTCTACCTGATAATATATTTGTCTAAATTGACCTATTGGGACCCCCTGTCAGCTATACAGTGTAGCGGGCTATACCCAGGACATTTCAGTACACAGTTCCAGAAGAGGATGTGGTCTTGCCTTAAGGTAGGAGCCGTAGTACTTGGTAACAAAGGGACTGTCGCACTGAGAGAGCACCATAATTTCCTGCTGGATGTCCTCGATTTCATCCTCGGCTTCTTCCAAGTCGATGATCTTGATAGCCACGACATGCTTCGTTTCATTGTCGATTCCTTTGAACACTTCCCCGAATGAGCCCTTCCCAATCTTTTCCAACTTTTCGAAACGTTCCTCTGGATCTATTGATGGTCCTCGACCCTGGGAAAGAAATATATGGAAATATGAAACAATTATAATAAAAATAATAATAATAATAATAATGTATGCATTTATATTGTTCCAAATCCACACTCGAAAGCATGCTCATGGCGCTACATTATTGCCCCAATCAATGGATCAGTGTGCTCATTTTTCCTTCTGAACTCCCTGAGTATACAACCCAAGCTGCCATTCAAAGTGCTAGAAGAGTATCTGTTGCTTAATGATACTACAGGAATATTTCGCCCATACACAGCAATTAAGCATTTGATAATGAGAAAGTTATTCTTAATGCATAGGTGACAAAAATATATTTTAAAAATATATTCATGTCATAAATAATGTCAGTGAATACTATATTTTTTATTATTCGGGGCTGAACCATTTCCAAGATAGTTTCATTATTATTCAGTATATAGCAGACATAAGCCTGTAGAAGAAAGCCTGTGATTAATAGCACCAACAAACAAACCAAGGATGGGAAGTATACTACTATTAAATAATTAAGTATCTATAATGTAGTTATCGCATCCTAGTATCGGAAAATGTCCTTCCACAGAGACTAATACCAAGCCCCCAGGATGGATTCGAATTTTCTACAATGCTACCATCCACCCTACATGCATGTACACTTAAAATGGAAAATACAATTAAAGAAAATATATTTACAGTCACACCAACCAGGCACCAGAAATAAATTTGAATGTAAGTGTCTTGTCACAGTGGCCATAAACATAAGACTACTAACTCTACAAAATAACCAAGCCTATTGTTGATAAAATAACCTAACACCAAAAAACATATCGGTGTATCTAGCAGCAGTATTAATTAACCACACAGTGTCATAAAAATATCAGTCATCAATTTAGATTTATATTTCACATTAATGAGTCAGTTTGACTGCAAATACTTGTTGAAGTATAACTGGAATTGTGTGTGTTTCAAACAATGCCGACAATCGAACACACACACACACACACACACACACACACACACACACATACACATACACACACATACACACACACACATACATACATACATACATACACACACACACACACACACACACACACATACATACATATATATGACTCACTTAGAAAGACCAGTTCCCCTTAATCCAATCCTAACTTTGCATTGTTATCAAATATAAATAACATGCCATTTCCCCAGAGCGTATCACCAAATTAGCTTTTCATCAAATCAATTCATCATGTTCAATAACTGATTGACCCAGCATTGTGTTGGCTGCGTACTGTACCCTACGGCAGTGTGAATGCACCCCACACACAAAAAAACTACAAGACAGGGTCCGAGCACATACTACAAACCGGTACAAAGGAGCCACATTGTGAATGCATTGTGAACACATTGTGAATGCACTGAGAACCACTGTAGATCTCAGTGGTAAAGTCACAATAGTGAGAATATCTGTAGATGGACGAAATATTGAGAACATGCATTATAACGTGGCACCGAAAACATCTGAGACTCGGAATACGAAAACATCTGCGACTTGGAATACGAAAACATCTACAACTAATAATATGTTAAGATATGAAAAGTTATGTATGCTCAACAAAATTAACCCTCTCCCTGCTGGATTAGGCACAGTCACTGCTCTTTAGGGCAACTCTGGTTGCCTTCAGCATGGAGAGGGTTAATTAAGGGCCAGTAGCCTTTTCTGAAATGCAAATTTATCTTTATATTATTTTAACAATGAAGAATTTCCAAAAATCTACATACTCCAGATACTCTTGAAGAATTTGCAGATTCATTGGAAGAAGAAAGGCACCAGATTCCTCAAGCCTAGATTTGGTAGAAAACGTCCCCATAAAATATCTGTCTGCCCTTAATTAATTTTGTTGAGTATATGAGTATATGAGAATGTGTAGCTAGTGGTTTCCAAGTTATTCATGCTAATAAAGAAATTGGACACAACTAATTATCAATAGATTTTGTGATGATAGCTAACAAATACAACTACTACTTAACCATTGGACAGTTCTTAATCTTTACTTGGGATTGCATGAAGATGTTCTAAAGACAATTTCAACAAAACAACATGAAATTTCTGACAGACGTTCTATGAGCAGTCTTATTAATTGGTTTGGTGAGTATAAACAATTCCCTCAACCATGTCAACAGCATACTAGTATTTTGTGAAATCTGAAACTCGCAGCATGTGCTTTATGTATACTGATGAAGACGTTGAGAGACTATTTACATGCTCAATGATTGCTGCAACATAAAGTACCATAGAACATGCTCAGTAACACATTCCTCCATTAACAGCAAAACGGCAGATTTCTACGAGAACCAATTCCGAAACTTTCCACTAAGGACCTTGTTAGAAAAAAAATGTTGCAAACGCTAAAGTTTGTGGTCCTGAAAGAATAATTAATTCTCACATGGAGCTATACAAGCTATATATAATTATCCAAGCAAGCTCTATAGTGTGTAACTTGAAGTGTTCCAGCTACAGCACAGATATAAACTGGGCAAATGGTTATTGTTAACACCTTTCTTGTATATAGCAGACATAAGCCTGTAGAAGAAAGCCTGTTGTAGACAAGACAGACAGCTATTAATCCCAGGCCTGTGTTTCAAGAAAGGGGTCTTGCCAGGTAGACTGGGCATAACAACTCCACAGTGATAAACAATGGTAGGTAATGGTGTACACCCAGAGTCTCACCAGGGGGATCCCTCCTGTACAAACTGTCGTAAAGGTGCAGTCACACCAGGAATGATGACAATGACATTTTTTCAACAAATATCGCTATAATCACAAATTGATGTACCCGGTCACACTGAGAATGAGATTTCGTTCTGGCTTTTTTAAAAAATTTGTTGGGGATGGCAAGTAAAAAAAAATCCGGGTAAATGAACATTTTTTTTTGCTGGACAATTGGTGCTCACCAAAGTTCAATGCCCTTCACATACACCACCCCATATATGGAAATGCTAACGAATTTCTAGAACAATATCAGTCTCGGTGCGACTGCTGCTGCGATAAAAAATCCAGAATATTTTTATCATTATCATTCCCCAGTCTGGCCACGCCTTTACTCCACGGTAACCCCAATTCCAACCTTAGCCATAGACTTCACCATTGATAAGATTGACATTAAGGTTACCTTAGAGTTCCACAGAGGAGAGCTCAGGAACATCAATTGATACCTCTCATGACAGAGATCTGTTCCAATGTCTTCATCTACTAGATATTAATTCAATCCATTCCCATGATGGACAAAGTAACATTTCTTTGCTACTGGACTGTGTTGGCAATGCTGACTGTGGTGGCTGCCATCATGATCCGTCACACAGGTAACTGAACAACCATGATAAACTTCTTTGACCAAATAGTCTTAAAAGTACTACATCATTCTAGTCAATGCAACACCCTTATACATCCAGCATCTCTAAGTCATAAAACATTTTACATATAATAGCCATACAGGTTAATATTTCTAGTTGAAAACGAAAACCAACCAAACCACCAATTTTCATATTTAGAAACCCAATACGCCTTGGAAGCCAAAACCCCATACTGCAATTGTATTTATTTAGATGTTTGCATGTTAATAAAACAACATCCTTAACCCAAATACAAGAAATCTCAAAGCATTTTCTATTAATCACATAGACTTATGCTGCAGGAAACACACCTGCTGCATTACTTCCAGCAGTGTGTACTGCTTGCTGTTGCAGATAACAAATTAACCTTAATGCACTATAATGTAAACAGCGAGATTTTCCACAAGATTACATCTTTCATCAAGACCAGGACTCCTCTGATGAAGTTATTTCAACTCTGAAAGATGGCTAAGAGATTGCATACATGCTCTGGCAGCCCTTTGAAAAATATTGTAAAGCACAATTCTGTAGCTTAATGTATTCTTAAGGTAGTGGGGTTTTTTAAAATTTGAATTGGGGGTATTACAGCTTGTTTCAAGATTACTAAATGCTCATATTACGTGGCTTGTCAGTTTATGGCAGGGTCTTGTATTTAGCTCAGAAATTCTATGATCTATCACTCGCCCAATACTTGTAAGGGAAGAAGGTGGATATGTTCCTGAATCTGATCCACCATCAAATAAATATTTCAATCAGGAAGTAGTAATTAAATATGGGCAATTTGCAATCCTAATGTTACTAGTTGCACAATGAACTAGATGCAGTTTGATAATTAAAGTGGGGTATTTTGACACCAATTGTCAACAACATATATATGTATCTGAAACTCCCTTAAACTAATAATTAAATAATATCGTGCAGACAGCTTTCCTTGGTTTAGCCAAGTTCAATTACAACTACTACTGATAACAGTTTTGACCGTCATAGAAATCCAAACATTATAATAATGAAAGGCCATTTATCCACAACATTGCTAGTTGAATGTACCAGAATAAAGTGCAACATTATTGTTCAATTGCTTGTTGAATTTGCAGCACGTCAAGATATTCTCAAATATATCAGATTTTCACCATGTATGCATGCTTGGAATGTGTGCATAATCTTACTGATACTTTTTCTCTAATAATGTAAGGAAGCTATTATGTTTGCCAATCCAAAACATTTTCCCATACAATGTTTGAATGTATGTAACAACGGGAATATCTCACCCATACTCAACTTCCCATAAGAATAAACATATAATCAGCATAAAAACATTTAGTTAGTTATGCACACAATTACATAACTTGTCATATTGTATTTTTAATGTTACAGAACATGCAGAAAGAGCAATAATAAATAATAAAATTATCCCAAAATAATAATTAAGATTACAGTGAGAATGTTTTACTCCTTCAAATTATACAAAATACTTGACAAATAGGGAGGATGTTGTATCAAATCATTCCAATTAATGCCAACGATAAGCCAGTCAGCACTGGCTATCCAAAATCCCAATAAACGTGTCACACTAAACAGTGGAGTCTTTAAAGTGGTGTTATCCCCCAATGTGAACATGCAATTGGATAACAGTTCAGATACAGCATGGTGATATAGCACCATATAACCTTTATTACTGGCACTTTTAACATTTATTCCAGATACATTGTCCAGACAGAATTATCATCATTATTGGAACCATAATTATAGAAAGTCTACTAATCAATGATTGTCAAATTGAAAAGTTCAATAAGGAAACTAAATCTTTTGTGCCAATTGTATATAGCTAGTTGCATGACCTTAGTTGGTTTGGTTGATTTAGGGTTTACGGTAAAGCCACTTTCAAGATTGTTTTCACTTACATCATGGCTAGTATGTACTGCTTGTACTAGTCTGGATCTCCACCAGTTTTATTAGTGCTAGCTCACTGGAATATCATGCCGCAGATAGAATATGGATATCCCAGGATGACAACTGCATTGCCACGGTACAGACAGCACATCCTATCAATATCGTATCAGATACTGAGAGCAATGGTATACTGTAGTTCAGCCCAAACATACATATTAATGATATACAGCTATTCCTAGCAGGACAGTGCTGATGACTTGATATCTTCCACCCTCCAGTGTATAAGAGCACTGGCGGCAGTATCAGTAATCAGCTAGCCATTTGTTGTTATACACTGTCCAATGGTGCGTCCAATGGTGCGTATCAATACCAGCCTGTCCACACCTTCTACACACTGTCCACACTAATGCAGAATGCATGTAGTAATTGGTAAAGTGTTTGTTTACACATGGACCTGAATCCAGCCAGCCACCTGAAAGGTCATCGACATAAATATCTCACCATATCAAACCACACCCTACCCATGAGCCACTTCCAACGCTAGATCTGGTCAGGTGATATTGACTCAATCGAGACTCGTATCCTGTTAAAGAGGTTAGATATTTGTGGCTTTCGTCATTGGAAAGTAACAAGCGATGAAAATATACACGAGAAATAAAGTTTACTTAAAAGCAACTAGTCTGACAAAATAATTAACCACTCAATTTCGACCAATGTGAGAATATATCAACATTATTTTCACCTATGAATTAAATGCGTTTGACTATAACCATGATAACCAGAATTTTTATATAATCATACATTGAAAATAATATCAATCAAAATAGCATGACATAAGTGTATCAAACAAACAAAAAATAATGTATCAAAAAAGTACAATAAATATCGGTTTTAGATTTTCCCAAAACTAAATCATTTGATATTTTCATAATTCAAATCCGGCATCATAAAACCCTCTTTTTTTTTTAAATAGGTAACTTTGAACAATTTGCAAATGATTTTAAATATTTTTAGGACATGCCATGACATCATTCTGCAGAGCTGAGCCGAGCCGAGGCTGAGCCAAGTCGAGCCACTGAAATCATGCGAATAAATGGAAGTGATCTATTTCCAAAGACATTCACCATGGTCGGTCCACACCTGTTAAGTACACATACAGACAACTGATAGCAATTCAATACTTAAGTTGCCCGTTCTTATCACCAGGCTTATTCATACATCTACACACATACACATACACATACACACACACATACCAGCACTAGGTGTTTGCTTATGCTTATAAACATATTTATGTCGGTGAACCATCCAGTGAACTGGCTTGGTATATATACATCAATTCAACGGCCAGAGATGTTTGTTCCAAATTTGTTTGGTATTTTATTAAATTTATTCAAACTGCTGTCGAAGGAAAGTACAAGTCATTGATGCATTTTGCTTGGTTCAGACAAAGGGAATTTACTATCAGTTTATTACTGCTACATGCATTTAGCAGATTTATACATAACAGACATCTTTAGAACACTCTGTAGACTTTCATAGTAAACACATTCCTTCACTCCTACTCAAGTCTGCCTGCACAAATTATGCACATTGCCATACGAATTCTATTTGTGTACCATTTAGAAAGTTTCATTTCTACCTTCATTTTTAGGCCACTTTCCACACTATTTCAGTGATTTCACATAGACCTGTTCTTGATAGGGGGAAAATCCACAACCATTATGCATTACCATAAGATTCACTTAGCCATGGCTGATGCAGTTGTTAACTATACACTTGGAATGCAGAGAGTCATATAATATCAATCTAAATGTGAAACTGGCCTTCAAGGTTATGCAACATTTCCCAGAGTACGATTTCATGCTGGACTCAAACTTTGCTGCATGGGGATTTGTGAACAAAACTTTGAATTGTGCATGAAATCATACTCAAAAACACTTCACAACCTCAGGGCCTGGTCTTCACCTCGGAGAAGATACTGGGTCAATGGACGTGATTCAAACTTAAAAGATTGGAGTCTTGACACACTACCAACTGTGCTATCCTACCAACAACATACTATACTGGTACTTCTCCATGAAAATAAACAAAAACCCGCAACAAACCCTCTCCCTGTTGTATCAATAAAAATCACTACTCGCTAACACTTCTCCAGTTCCCTCTAACATTGAAATAGTTAGCCAACAGGTAGTCCCAACGTAGAATATCACATTTACCTTTTCATTACTGTTTTCCAAAACTTTCTTCTTAATTTTCTTAACCATATTTGCCAGGGAACACAAAAATCTACCCAGGCTTAGCCGCCGTAATCCAAAAAGCACAGAGCACGATATAACTTAGAATTATGTATCCGGCATGTCCATTGTGGGCTGTGTACCGCATGTTATTTGACTGTCAGAGTGGACAAGGTGCACACCAGGAGCAGGCAACCGACATATGACTAAGCAGATCTCTTGCATCAAAATGCGTCCCCACCCAACACCCGATCAATAGACAGATATAGGCAAAGCAGGCACGCATTCAGGGCTGTAGTTATAAGACAGCAGGGCTCGACATTCGGGTACAGGTTTCTATTATAGAGATATTACTCCATAGATTGTGAAATTCAATTCAGGCGGCACAATGGGCAAAAATCCGCCAGAGGACGTCATAATGACACGGCTGACGAGCGAAGGTACTTGTTCGCAGCCCACATAAATACATTTACACTTGTCTTGTGTTCAGAAAGCATTCAACCTTAAAGGTTCATCAAACGTCATGAAGATGTAAGGGAGGGCTTTATGACAAATAACCAACGTATATTTAGTGTTTACTTACTGTTTGATTTTCATAGGTGTATACAGAGTCAATATTATATTTCTATTAACCTACAAAAATCAAATGGCATATGTACATCTGAATAGGACAAAGTAAAAAGTGTCATTACTTCAATATACAAAGAAGTTTCCGATAAAATTATTATTAACTATATGTGAGGTGGATTTTACACAATATTTCATGGATTTTACACAATATTTCAGAGCATTTCTGTGATATGGCAGCACCTTTGTCAGTGGTGATAAGAAACGTTAAGATAAACAATCTTCGTCACAAGTTTGTGTCAGTTTACCGATACTGCACCATATCACACTGATATTCACCAAGGAGAACATACTTGGGCTGCAAACAGAATGTAAGAATTCTATATCCTATTAGTTTACACAGTCAACAAAATTAATCAAAGGCCAGTAAATTATTTTAGCAATGAAGAATTTCAAAATGTAATCCCTAAGAACTTGCAGACGAATTGGAAGAAGAATTGTACCGGATTCCACGAGCTCCAAAATTTGGTAGAAAGCAAAGTAACTGCTAACCGTTAATTTATTTTGTTGAGAATATCACCATTCTGCACTATTCCAGGAATTTATCTTTCTCAAGCATGTCAACCAACATGTGGCTTTTATGGCCTATTGTCAATGATCATTAGGATAGATCTATTAAATTTAGCTTGAGCTGTGTCGGATCTAGTGTACTTCTGGTCACCCAGTTCTATATTGATACAGGACATCTGTGACCAGTTTCTCATGCATGATTTTGCATGCACTATTCAGTCCCAATAGTCACAGCATTGGTCCTAGCAAAACATGGCATGGACAATTATCAGACTGTCTTAGCTAAAGATGCTGTTTCAACCTGTCCTGAATGACAAAACGTATGACAATGCCATGAATGACAATACTTATGACAATACTTATGACAATGCCATGAATGACAATACTTATGTCACTGCCATGAATTTCATTGAATCACTCACATGAGCAACTCTGCGACTGAATGAATTGTTTCTTAATTTTGGTGCATAAATCTTTCACATACATGATGACACTTGCACAATGAAAGAAACAAACATATTGGTTTGGGATTTCATGCTAATATTAAGATGATCTAATAATGGGACAATGAAGTATATATATTCTGGAAATCTTCATTAATACCACATTATTGGTCTTCTAAATGTCTTGTTATCTTGAAACGTTATTACATTATTATGTATTTATTATTATTATATATATAATGTAATGAAAGAGTTCATAGAGCAGTAAGCAATAGCATTCTGTAAACAAACTATTTTCATTAGACCGTTCCTATATACAATTTTCCCAGCAATAATTTTTATTTTTGGCAAACATTAGACATTTATTAGTCCTGAAATTAACATACATATGATAGATTTTAAACCATTACGCGAGAACATATAGATAGTCTTGTCCACCAATAAATTTAACTTTGTCTGACAATACATCAAGCCGTTACATTTGGAAATGGGGTATAGAGCCGCTTTCAAGCTTCTTTTACTTTTATCGCAGCTTGTCAGTTTAGGGCAGGATGAAACCGGCAACATCATTAGTGTGAATGTTGCAGTAAACATGCGAGCACCTGCTGGTACTGATGGACCAAGGATGACAACTGCATTGCAACGGTACAGACAGTGCATCTTAACATGATCGCATCGGAAAGGTACCTTTCGCAAAAATTGATGCTGGGCTGTCAACATCTAAACTATGTAGTACCACCACTGTGGAGCACCTGCACAGCATATACGCACTGATGAGACTTGGGTGAAACACATATTTGAACTATTATTAACATGATCTATAGAACATGAAAACATATATTTACTTTTGAAGATATCATCTTGTTTTGCAATCACGAGAGTACACACCAGGCCAACTGCCTTGTAGAGAAGATAAGATAGTTTTGCAACAAGGAAGTAGCCGAGTGTATTCAACTCGAACAGGTGAAGGGATATCTTGGGTGTGTAGGCAATAACGTAATATAATACTGTGTGTAATCGTGTACATAACAATAAAACAGTGATACAGGTGAATGAGGAAGATCTGAATAATTAAAGAGCATTTTTTTTAAACGTACAGAATCCAAATTTATGCTGCTTTACTAGGAAATGAAACATTAATCGCTGCAATAAAGGAGAGCTTATTTTTAAAATTCTTGGTGGATGTTTCGGGTGGGTAATAAATGGCTACCATGGTGGGTAATAAATGGTGTTTTCATTGTACACGTTTGATCATAGTTTTGAAAGGTTATTTCAGTTATTGGCGGTTGTGAGATCTTGGTGTGATGTGGTGTGGTGTGGTGTGGTGTGGTGTGGTGTGGTGTGGTGTGGTGTGTCTGTGCGTATATATCATGTCAGGTACAATGTTTAATATTTAGACCAAAGAATGATGGAATTCATCCATGTAAGTTTCATCATCATGAAATGTACCTTGTATACTGAAGGCATTATTCATGGATCCCTGGGTTTTCATGGATCAAATTCCATGTCCATGTGCATTGGATACTTAGGCCATAGTTATTTAATTCCCTGATTTACGGACAATAATAATAACAATAATAATAATATACAGCATTTTATATAGCACCCTATATAGTTTTGCTAAAAAATAAATTACCCTAAGGCGCTTAACAAATAATTATTTTTATTATATTTCGCCAACATTGTACTAGTCTTTATAAAAATGATAATAAATCATGAATAAAGACTAGGGAACTGTTTTATGAAGCTTTCATATCCACTACAAGACGAAAATGCTCTCATAAGTGTAGATTGCATGTACAAGAGATCACTACGAGAGCACTACAATATTGTAGTAGATAAGAGACCTCTGTGAAGCGATACCCAGGAAGCAATGGTTGACACAAAGTCAAAGCTAATTTGATTGGTTAGTAGTAAATATGTAATTTATAAAAAGCAGTACTTTGAAAATAATTGTGCATTAAAATCTGAACAATTTATGTGTACTGGTGTTTATAACAATTATTGACAATAATAGTGATCAATGATGTTTATTTTCAGTCAACCGACCATTCATAAACTCCAATTATTATTTTTATATTGGACCCCCACCAATTTGCCAAAATATCAAATTATATTTATTTGTATTTTAGACCGCCCAAGCCAAAATTATCACAGAAAAACTTGTAAACCAGGGAATCAAATAACTATGGCCTAACAGTTCACATTCAGAAAGTATAGTTACATGTATTTATGTAATTCTAGCCAGGCTACACAGAGTAGTGATATACGATGATGAAGAAATAACATGTAACAGCCAAGTTTACAGGGAATGTCGGCCATGAATCAGATCACAGGAGACCAGCAATTGTAATTACATCCCCCCCCTCCTACTCTCCAGCTTTACTTTTACAAAAAAATTAACAAAGTATGTTGGTGTCCAACCTCTCCACTTGTTATTGAACCCATTAAGTACTATGTGCCATAATTTGAAATAATAAAAAAAACAGTGCTCTATCTAATGCTTTCTCCAGCAGAAAGCAATTACATGTACTAGTAATTGGGCTGAGGCTTTGTAAATATTAACAACTTAAAGCAGGAAATGTATTCACATACCTGAATTCTAACATAATTGGTTAATATAACCTGTCCAATTAGTTTCCTGAACAAAAATATCCAAAATAAACAGCAAAAGATTGACATAGTACCTAACTAGAAAATACTGTAATAGGCCCTGAGATTACAAAATTGTTTTAAGTATGTACTTAAGCTCAAATTTTATATGGGGATTTATGAATATAAAATTTCAGTTGAGTATCATAGTCATGAAATATTGCCTTAATTACATAGCCGTCCTTAATTAAACAGTGGCATGTTTAAAATGCATGTATTATTTGGAAATGCATTAATACACTATATGTTGATTTTCCTAATTATAAATTAGTTTATGATATGAGCATGAAATCTTCATAATCTTGGTGCCAGATCCACCCACAAAGGCATGCTCAAAGAATTACAATTAGCATTTTAAGATTTTAAGATTCATACTGTTTTTCAAGGAATGAAAGCACAGATTAATTGACAGTGATAGCAATACTACCACAAAACAGTGTGTGTGGTTAGCTGAAACCTGCTGCACAAGAAAAAAGAACAGACTGCAAGGCAGCCCTTGTCACCACTAACACTGCACATTGATCACCCTGAGAGAGGTCATCCTTAAAGTACAGATAGGTGAAGAAGACCTCCTGTGGACGATATATTGATTGAAATTCCGGCATTCCACAACCATACAATCAACATTTCACATCTTACAAACATATCGACAAATCAAATATATGTATATATATATTTGAACAATTGAATGCATGTATACGGTAGTCCTGATATTTGTGAAATATCACCAACAATCAGATTCATACAGATCACAGAAATGATTGTAAAATTGCAATCTTGCAAATAATTTGTATTATTTAATAATGAACATGATGAAAGGCATACAATCACGGTTTGTTGACATATTTCTTTGTCAAAGGTATTTTACCTGAAAGTATGTACATATGATTTTTCTACACAAGTGTATTGGGCAACAAGCTACATTTACCACGTCCCACTGGTTTTCAATATTATCACATTTTACTTAGTTTTTTATTTTCATGTATTAAAAATCGTGAGATAAAACAAATATTTAAATATGGATAATCTTCTCAATTGTCCCTAATGTTTTTGAATGGTATTTGAGATTAATGTCTCGATTAAACTCTTGAAGTTTCTCAAATTGCCCGTATTGGATCTATGTATTCAAATATAAAAGTGCATTCATGTTGAATACTGAATAATTCAACCACGCTACATAAAACTAGCTTTACATTGTCTGTGAACCAGTCCACACTTCACGTCGGGTTTCATCGTATGAATAATTCCCCATCTTATGTCGCTTACACACACATCCAAATATCTCAGAGGTGATGGCAACTATTACTAACGACATTGGTCAGCGATGGTCAGTGTCTTTGTACTTACATGGTCAGGTCGCCTCACGGGTCGCATCTGAGTCACCGGAGGTGCTGATTTACGCCTCATCATGGTGCATGCACATTACTTATACTCTCCACCCTGCACGGAAACACACATACACGTACACGACACCCAGGCTTGTAATCATATCCCAGATTTCCATGCCTTATCCCACAGCTGACAGAGGTAAAACCTTCAGGCCAGAGCCTATTTAGACACAGTGGCCACCACCACCTCCCTCCCTACATACAACACATAAATCCTCTTGCGAGCACCAGTCCGGCCAGGTAGAGGAGACGATAATGCATGTCCTGTCAGTCCTCATGTCCCATCTGTCCCGTCCGAGTAGGTAACATTTTGTCCTGGGAATGCAAGTTGGGTAGGTCGACAACGAGGCCTTTCCTTTGATGCTAGGCCATACGCAGACTGTACATTTCCTAGGTACATCCAGCGGTGTGTACAATACCAGTGTATTCCACCTGATATCCTGGCAGGCTTATAGCTCCAACCACCGAGTCCTTGGTTTGTAAACCCAGGCTCCTTGTGTGTGTGTATTATCTTGTCCGACACTTACACAGACGGTTATTTATAGCCACGCCCACTTCCAACCAATGAGGTCAAAGTAAAAGGGTGATCAGTCTTTGGGGCCGATATATTTAATATTGATATCAGTGTTAACCAAGGCTCCATATGGTGAACACCATGCAAGCTGTGGACTGCACATTAGCCTTGATGTTTGAAACTTATCAAGATTCCAATGTTTATGGTTGCTCTTATGTTATGGCCACCGTTTGCAAGTGTATTTGGACATGTTGGTCGAGCTCTCGAACAAATACAGATAAATAGGAAAACACAAAAATGTATTGGTTGAATGTGGTTCCAGACACAAAGGGTCACGGGAAGAAATACTATCAGTATCATCCATCACCGTGATCACAAAGTAATCATGTATACTCGGACTTGGTGTGTATAGTGCATCTATGTAAACAAATATTGTATACACACACATACTTAGTTTACAGCTGGTTGGGATAAACAACTACACTGTGAATTTATAGCCAGACAAAGAATACACACAAAATAACTGTTGATCAAACATTGATAACAATATGACAAAATGCTTATCATGTCACATGGTACTTATAACAGATTAAGATAAAACATTTTGATGCAAAACTGTCTAGATGTTATCATAACATGAGCATGTATAACAGTATAACAGTAATAATATTTTGGAATTAACTTTCGTGTATGAAATTGAATATAAATGAAAAAATTCAGCTTCATTAATAAAAGAACTCAAAATAACTATGTTAATAAACTATATTCAAACATTGTGGGGAAAACTGACACGTTTTTGTTAAAAAAGAATTCAAAAACATAACGAGTTTTATCATGTTTATAAAAGAATTCAAAATAACTATCTTTTGTATTCCGTTAATTATTATAATCAAGATTGTTGCTTAAATTACTATCAGTGATTCATCTACCTATTTACCACACAAGCATGTGCCTACATGTCATTTTCACATCGGTATTCTGCTATATACCAGCTGCATTTGTAGTGTGCAGCTACATATCTAAATAGTCCTAGTTATATGGACCAGATCATGTGTCGCAAGTGCACCAAGGAGATAAAAGCACTGCTTTAAACATGTACACCGATATGCACTGCATGGGATAGGGCCAGATATGCAATGAACCAGCAATTGATACCAACAGCTAACACCCCTACTATTTCAATGTGCTGGTTTATTCCTTATTACATCATGGTTACAAATCAGGAAATATAAATATCATCCACACCCAATGATAATCTTCGAATAAAAATTGACATGCATTTTGAATGATGTAATCTGTGTCACACATTGTTTTCACCCCAATACGCCTATTCAAAATATCACCCTAGAGGAGATAAGCAAGTCTAGATTACTGGAGAACAAGAATGATGCATCACAAGGTCATAGACAAATTTTGTAACGTTATTATTTGGGCTGTAAAAAAAACAAAAATTACAATTGAGGTTTAGAGCTGCTTTCAAGATTATTTCATTATTATCATAGCTTGTCAATTTAGGGCAGGAGGAAACCCGCAACAACCGTAGCGCTGAATGTTGAAGTAAACCTGCGTGCACTGGCTGATAGTGTAAAATTAATGCTTAATCCACAGATAATAGGACATTGCAGAAAATGCAGTGCACAATACACAAGAAAACTACTGAAGTAGAGATCTTTGTACATAACACTTACTTTGGTACTTTAGATACTTAGCACTGTGAAAAGATAAAAGACATACTTGAGGATAATTTTGCCAATAAATATTTTTGCCAATAAATTACATAAATTATCATTACCATTCCACCTGTCCACGACTAGAAATAAAGTGACTCTCTTCAGTGCAATTACTGTAATAAACCATAGTTTTGTCCTAGTCTATTATAGTTAAAATATAAGGCTGCTTGCAGTGGGAAGTGTGAATAAGAATGTCTGTGTATATTTGACCAAGTCGAGTGTTTGAATTGCCAGGGATTAAAGTCTCGTTTCTTTACAAACAAGCACGACGGAAATATCCACACCAAAAGTATGGTGTGTGTTTTTGTGTGTGACAGAATAAATAGCCACATACTGGACCTAAGGACGTAGGCTAGGAGGAAGTAGATGGTGTCTTGTATCGGCATGCACTTGATACGAGGTCAGTTTTGACCAGTACTGACCAAAACACAAGTCTCCTTTGACCAGGCCTGCATCTTATGAAAGGGTCGTACTGCAGTCTGGGTGTAAATCAGGGCACGCATTCACGATTTTACCATGTTTACGCCATTACTACTAGTACAACCTTTTTCGGAAAACGCAGCCCAGATGACGGATACTTCACGAGTCCGATTCATTGGAAAATCTTAAATAACTAAAAAAAAATCAGTATTGACCAAAACACTTCAACAAGAATGGTTTCCGCAGTCCACTCAAGACTACAAATGAAGTAGCAATATAAAATAATTACTTAATGAAATTAAATAGAAAACTACTAACAAATTCCTGATCAAACCTTCCTGAATGATGTATATAAAAACTCAAATTGTCATCAGAGAATTATCAGCACACAACCCTGCTTGCGTGTACATGTACCTCAACCAAACACCTTTTGTCACAAACGGTAATTTGGAACATATACTACACAATTATCATGAGGGTGGATAGATTATTTTGACAACGTACAGAATACCAATAATGTATCCCGTCGCTAACAAAAGTAAGCTATGACTAATGTACAGCTAATTGAAGAGATCTTAACCTGACAGCAAGAGATGACTTATCAAGGCTTTGGGTGATACAAATCTCAGTATGAATCGCAGTAAGTATATAACCAGGGTCACTGTCTGCTGGACAACACAGGGTTTCACATTCCTTTCTGAATTACCCTTGCATTCATACCTAGAACTTGCACTACGTGCATCCTATCAATATCGCGACAGAAAAGTAACTTTCGGGAACATTGATGCCAGGCCCCCCGGGGCGGGATTTGAACCTGGAACCTTTGGCTCTGAAGTCCAACGTTCTACCACTGCGCTACCACCCGCCCCTAGTCGTATAGTGATGACAATACACTTCACCCTGCAAGGAATTTGTACTCTTTAGGACGACATGGAAATGTGACTGCTAACCTCCTGGCACATGAAATGATAGCTTGGGTTACATACTCCCATGGGAGTTGAGAAAGAACACGAGGGCACATCATTCCACTGACTTGGTTAACCCTCTCCCTGCTGGATTAGGCAGACACAGCTCTTACTAGGGACATTTCCGTTTACCTTCAGCATGGAGAGAGTTAATAATGTATACGTGTAGCTCCATGAGAATGCTATCGAGCCTGGATTTCTTGCAATATAAACATGCACATTATCATCATAATGATCATTTGAAACATCGATTTCATTTTCAATGATATTAAAACTATAAGAGATTGAATAAGTTTCAATGAATACTATAATAATCAATGTTACACACTTAGGTTTTCTAACCACTGGCCACCCGGGCCAGTAACTTTTCAAATCTACTGGCCCTGTTGAAAATCTACTGGCCCTGTTGAAAATCAGCTGGCCCTGAAGCCTAAAAAAAAATATGAGGGAAAGTGGTAAAAATAGGTTTATTTAGTTACGATCAATAAGCGCTTCGGACAAACACCAACTACAGACGGTAGCCAGTCAACAATCCGAATAGTTCGCCAGACCTTCTAGACGTTGCATTGATGGAATTACACGATCATATCCTAATGATCCTAACAGCTACTTCCGTTTGTTCTTTACCAGTTGTTTAGGCGGTGATTTCACGGATTCTATCAGCATCATCAGCTGATCATTGACATTATATTGTTTACATATCTTGAGGACATATTTTTTTTATCATGGTCACTTCAGCTGGCCCAACGGGGCCCGAAAGTTAATAAAACTGCTGGCCACTGGGCCAGCAGTAATTTCAAACACTGATAATTTCAAACACTGATACTTCCATTTTCAGAAATCAAATGTAAATGTTGTACACTGATGTCAACAATACTTTAAACTATCTCCTATTTTTTAAAGGTCAATCTCACTTTTATAAATATCATTTGCAAAAAGTTAACATCCTGAATAGAAGTTCCTTTTTAAAACTCTATAGATAAAGATAGCCTACATACATGTGCCTGAAATGTTAAAAGGATATAAAACATGACATAGCAGTTGATTGTGAGATAACAAATATATTTAGTCTACAGTACATGGTACCCACATGATCCTATTTCAATGCTCTGAGCTAAATACAATAATATTACTACCATGACAATTGCTGTTATTTTTCGATATGAACATTGCATGTAATTGTTTCCCTTTGTCTTGATTATAACTGAATGTACATAAGACTAATACTAGTAATCAGGTAATTTTTACTGAATTTTAATGATTCACTGTGCATCAAATGTAATAAATTAGTAATCGGAATAGGTACACACCTGAACTTTGTCAGAGACAGGGAATATCTGAGTATTCCATCAGTTAACATGGTTAATGTGACAAAACATTCAGTGATATTCTTGTATCATAATTCCAGAATTTGCAATACTATGCATGCAAAATACACTGTTATTATTATCACTTCTTTTTTTATTATTATTATTTTAACAATAATAATAATATTATTATTATTATGTAATGTAGGTTTCTGTTCAATATTTTTATTTCTTGAAATAAATTCAAATAATGTACCAATGACTTGAATAACCAACAGTATGTGTCAAAATGTCTATACATTTCGTGACATACAAAGAACAAACATTTGCGGTTTGTGTAGTGTTATCCCCATAAAACTGGCTACAATTCTTAAGGGTTCTTAAACAACAATAGCATGTATTTGTACTTTGTGGATGTAAGTTGGACTTGTTAAAACCTTATTTTTCCCCCATGACAGTGCACAAAAATGTTTTAAAAATACAAACAAGTCTGTCACACTTCAACTGAAGATTAACAATGGTTCTGACATCAACACAATTATCCTGGATGTTGGGGATCATGGTTAACCCTTTCCCTGCCAGATCTATCCCTGCCAGATTCATTACAATGATAATCGAATCTGGCATCTCAAGGTGCCTTCAGAAAGGATAAGGTTAAATATAAAAATATTACTGACTAATAATTATTTTCTGAAGTTACAAAAAACAATCATATATATAGTAGTTCTTACAGTTTTACTTGTAATATTAACTGCATAATACAACAAGTCGGCTTTACCAACCAGTATATACATACCCCTAGGTGTTTTATGGAATACTGTGTATCTATAACCTTGACCACGTTCACACACCGATATCCTGAAATTTTATCTAGCTCCATGAATCTATCTCGACAGCTTTATTGGTCAGATGCGAACAGGTGAATAGTTTATCCACAACCTTAAACATTCATACACTAATGTACACTATATAGTGACAAAATGTATGTTACTAGTCTTTCTGAAATCATGTTGCCAAACTAGAAACATGAGAGCTAGGTGAGTGTTTTCTTGTTATGTATTTGTTTTAGCTAATGCAGCTATGCTTTCCATAAATACATTAGTCTGACTTTATTACCCTTGACGGCACATTGTTTGAATGAGCATTTCCTGTTTTATTGCCACTTTAGAAGAAGTTATCTTTCATTGTCTTGTACCATAAAAAAATATGTCAGCCGAGTTAAATGCTAAAATTATAGGCAAAGATAAAAAACCACAGTAAATACACATTTCCAAATTGGTGTCAAACAACATTATATATTAGTGTATTGTCTCCATGAATGCTTTACAGTAACTATTTACATGCAAGCAAGCAGGACTTGAGTGACATTACTGAGAACTGGCCTGACCCAGAACTGACCAATGAAGGGCCTCTTTATAAATACACTCGGGATGTCCTCCATTCAGAAGTGAGGTTGTAATCATGACTGGAATGTTAGTTGTCCCGACTTGCACATCTCACAAGATAAATAAGCCTAGGTTTCTGTGAGTAATCGATGTCCACCGCGTACACTTCAGGTATGGGGATACAGAGGTAGAGGGAGAGAAAGAGTGTCGTACACTTCAGGTATGGGGATACAGAGGTAGAGGGAGAGAAAGAGTGTCGTACACTTCAGGTATGGGGATACAGTAGTAGAGGGAGAGAAAGAGTGTCGTACACTTCAGGTTTGGGATACAGAGGTAGAGGGAGAGAGAGTGTCGTACACTTCAGGTATGGGGATACAGTGGTAGAGGGAGAGAGAGTGTCATACACTTCAGGTATGGGATACAGAGGTAGAAGGAGAGAAAGAGTGTTGCTGTGACTGTATTACGTCTGCCTCATTAACTCACAAGATGGGTGGTGACAATGAAACTTGCCGCTGGAGCCGTTCAAGCGTGGCAGGGTGATAAACGGCTCTCATAAGAATGCAAACCTACCAGGAGCAAGGGCGAGACGCGCAAGGGCATACATAGGTGAAGTGAACAGCCTTATGTTGTATTCAAACAGCTAGCCATTCATTAAATCTGGACCATACTCGGAGCTGATGTAAACACACACAAGTCCATGTAAACAGATGAAGGAGCCCACTTATTTCCCCATAAATACAGGTTTTACACACAAACAATAATATAGCAACAGCAGTATTCTATATATACATAAAGTTAATACCATTTGATATATGTAGCACACTTTCGAGCATGGATTTGAAGCAATATAAATTAACACATTATTATTATTATTATGATTATTATTATTATTATTATTTACACTCAATTCCACAATATTAGAAAATAGTAACATAAACATTATATATTTCTATCAGGTACAGAAATCACAATGTATGATCACTGACACTTGTCATGTCTATTGACATACTAATACAATAGTTCCTCTATCAACATACAATAGTTCCTCCTTCAGTATTAAACTTTTTGAAAGAAATAACACAATGGGACTGTGTCAATATGGTCAAATACTCCACAAATTTATTAATACTATTTGGAAAAATTCCATTAATTTTGTTTATTATATTAAACACCTTTATAATGTCAATATATAGTAACCTAGAGGTCCTGTGTTTTTTTTGCAATAGACAACGAGTACATGGAAAAAAACAGTGTCCAGTTATCATGGTTAGGATATATCTGTTCCTTGTATTACAACAAAGTGAATAAGTGATTGTTTTATGTCACAGGAGGACTATTTCACCCATATATTGTGACGATGTATACTACCATCAGAATTTAAGGGAACGATCATATTGATATATATATATATATATATTTTACTTTCAAATGCAGACACATAAAATGGTATATCCAAAAAATGAAACAGGCAATTGTAATAAAATGTACAATACATGGGAGAAAATGCATGGGCAAGACTAGGCTTGTACGTGCTTGCACCGGTCTCTGTGGGTAGTGTAACGGTGGTACTTATATTTCAACGAAAATAAATGTAATATAGTTATGTGTTTCTGACAGCAGTATATTACTATGAAATATTGTCAGCTGAAATAATAGTTTCCCAAAGAAAACAAGTTTATAACCAGAATTCAGTCTACCATATACAATATAGGTATACACACACGACATTGGCACGCTCATATTCAAATTACTTAAATTGAGCACGTATGTATAGCTACCAATCAATACTCCTACAAGTAACTAACCCACTTCTAGTTCCACAATGTGACCTCTATTTCACTTTGAATTCCAGGCCTTCAGACACATGACATGTATCACATTTGGAATGTGTGGGACATATGTGACACACATTGTGTGACCCACATAATCTCTAAGTATGCATATTAGAGACAATAATTGTTTTTGGCAAAAAAGCTGAGTGACATTCATGTTACATAATATATCCAGTTATTGATAAACATGAAACAAGGAAGCAATTAGGTGTCACTGTGGAAGATAGGCTCGGATCTCAGACTTGACAATGTCGACATACAAAATACACTTCACTATACATATGTCATGTGTCAATTTAACAATAGCACAGTCATATTCGCAAAGGGCAGAATTGCACGTTGTCATGCAATTGCAAGTAAATCAATTCAAGCCTTCATATTGTATTTGACTAATACACTGAAACCTAGAATTCTAAAACTGAAATTGAGATGGCTGCACTGGCCTCCATAACTCATGTCATAGATATCATGGACATTACATGTAATTGAATCTGTTGATATAGGATGAAGAATGCCTGAGATTCATACATGCAACATCCAACTCAGTCCTTGTAGAAATCAAGTTTTACTGAATTATATCAGCCAAGAAATTATACCAGTGTATGGCGATATAAATATTTGAGAATGAGATGTCATGGGAGACATTTTCAACAATCTGTGGTCAAAAATATTTTTCGATTACTCACTAATCAACATGGTCAATTCCATGACTATCAAAAATCTCATTGATTAAGTTTACTCATTTCTAGCCTATGGGAAAACCTCAAACCCATCAGTCGAAAATGCTACACAACATTGTAAACCTATGTGCGAAACTGTAAGTATATTATCCTCCAATTGCATATCCCTGAACACCAGGAACACGTGCATACACTATCAATTGCCACCCAATCGAAATCATTTCTAAGGCCTGTGTGCCAGGGGAGATAAATGCCCGGACACCGGGAGAATCATTATCTACTGTGTTAAACGTGCCCCAATTTAACCACCAACCTTCGGAAAGGTGTTGGCCACAAAATAATCTATAAGCAGAGGCGGTTGTTGAAAACAATCAATGTGGTCTTGTGTTATTAAGTCATTCAAGTGACGGAATTTATCGACGTTTCCTATTTTCAATAACTCAGCATGCGTGTTTAACTAGATTGATATGTAATATTTTCTAAAAGCAATATTGTCAGGCTATTGTGCAACCAAATAAAAATGTGAATTTGGGTTGTCCAACCAACTTGACAATAGCTTTGACAATATCTACCATTGTATTAAAAGATAACGCTGTTTTAGTACATTTTGTACAATTTCAACTGCATTTACCATTTTTCAAAGACTGGTACAGATTAGTCTAAATAAGGAATTCCAATGTATTTGTACATGTCATAGCTAACTCTTTTTTTCTCTTTTTTTTTTGTATTGGGGTTTAGAGTCGCTTTCAAGATTCTTTCACTTATATCACGACTTGTCAGTTTAGGGCAGG
>JAUTBT010012611.1:0-23544 GCA_032361225.1 Lepetodrilus schrolli
CCCGGGGCGGGATTTGAACCTGGAACCTTTGGCTCCGAAGTCCAACTGTTCTACCACTGCGCTACCACCCGCCCCTTATGAAATTATTATATGTATTTCAAAAACTATAGTCTGACTATCACAGCTATTGTCCTGTAAATATGATTAGTGTAGTATGTAAAATAGGCATTATAACATTTAAATAATGATGCATGACTCATACAGAAAAGTCCCTTAAACAATGTGTAAAAATATCATGTATATTTGCGTTATTTAATTATTTAAAGATAAAATCTTGTGTATGGTTGAAAGATTCCCGCTACGACGTAAAACAATAACTCACTAAATTAAAATACATAAATATCCCATTGTCACAATTGTACGGAGATATTATTGGATCACATCAAGATAAAATTCATTGTATTCTACTACATCAAACTTGAGTCAGTCTGATGAGAATGGGGAGGGGGGAAAAAGATTAAAATTACTCGGCCGTGTTGAAATGACTGAGATGAAGCATAAGTAAGCGCGTTGGACCGACACTGTCCGTGATTCATTATCCAACACCTTACCCGTGGGTTCGATACTGAACCATACCTCGGTCGCGGGATGGATTGATCCCGCCGACAAATACGCACCACGCTTGATGAATGTTTAATGAATAATAAATACTTGTTCAGTTCTCTGCCTACAGAACAGGGATGATTTTGATTTATTGGTGTGGCATAGAATAACCATTATTGAAGTGGGCTTGTTAAGTTGACTTATTCACGACTTGCAAAAATGTTAGGTATATACACAACAAACAGGTAAAGTTCACGAGTTGAATGTAAGTCATTAGGTGGAAACGTGTAAATTAAATAATACAAAATAGGATTGATGTTTGCATAGCTGTATGATGTAATTCAATCGTTATATGAACAAGCACGTATTTCTGGGATGGTTGTTTGTGTGTGTTATTTGCCATCTCTTTCATGTTTGAATGGCCAAATAATGATTAACTTATGAGGGAACTATCACTGGCTATGTTTGAAGACACTCACAATTCTATATATACTTAGCACGATTTCTTCCTAGATAAAGACATATCTCCTTTAATCTCTATACACAGCTTTCAGTTATTGTTTTTTATGTGAGATTTGTTCTCTGGTTTGTACAAGTACATCAATGGATTGCCAAATATTGTCGCAGTATTTCAATTAGCCATGTTTATTGGAGTAGAGTTGGTAACCATTGGATACCGACACGATGTAAATGCTATGAAATTACCATTATTTACAGATTTCAATCCCTGCTTAGAGAACTATATACTTATGTAGTTATCAATGCCACTTGCAGTGAATATATTGTAATAAATGTTGTTAATAGACATAAATAGCATAGAGCTATAACAACATTGTCCATAAAACTGTATATACCGGTACCTAAGTGTGTTATTAAAATTATTACTTCTATGTAAATAGTGTATATTGGGTCATATCTTTCAAACTCTATGATCTACATTTGTTGATCAATATGTGGAACAAGCACACATCACATCTTTTCTTTCCAGGCAGATAATTTTTTAAAGAATTTTAACATTAATAATAAACGTGGAAAATCTAGTTTGTTGGCCACCAAGAGTTTTGGATGCTTGCAGGTACAGAATGCAGGGAGAAAACCATATCTACACTATCCTTTGATCAATTTTATTCTGCTTAGTTAATAATTTAACATTCATTAGAATAGGTCATTATCATGTATGCCATTACAAGGTGTATTTAACGTAATTTCCATACGCTGCTTATTACTTGCTCTAATAATTTGAACCATCTAATAGTTTGAACGGGTATATTAATCGCTGAAAATGAATATATTTTTTTCCAACCCTAAAAGTACGAGAATTATTTTTCTTCCAACCTTAACAGTATGAACAATTTATAATTATTCAAACACAGTCATTTTTCAAAATACCATTCCTATTTACGATCTGAGTGAAAAATGGTCGAAGTGCTGGTATCTTTCATTTCATTGATTTGTACACTTTTAATCATAACTTGTTTGTATATTACATTCCCCATCAATCAAAGATAAAAATAAATACTAATAACCATGAAATATATATAGATCAGACAAAGGGGAAAGTAAATTGTAGTTCATTTCATTTATTGGTATTGGTGTTAAGGCCATTGCCCATAACAAGTAACAAAATAACTTAGATCTATGCAAAATTCTGTTCAGTGCTTTATACACAAATAATGGCAAATGTTTAATAATAAGAGTATTTTTAATTGCTGAAAATTCCTTTTTTTCCAACCCTAAAAGTACAAACATGACCCCTTTTTTCAAATCCTAATTTTCTAATTATTATAAAATATAAAATAAATATTATAAAATAATAAATAATTAAGAGTACAAATTAACATGGACATGTTATATATTAATAGAAATATATTGTTTTCTCAGATCTTCATAAATTGTGTAAAATACTATCTCACATATATTATGGATGTTTGTACACTACACATGATGTGGGATTCTCACACACTATTCCAGGCTCTCCGTGAGAAACTGGGGTAAAAGCTATTGTACAGTTTTGTCACATATTTCCCAGTGCTGGTGGAGAAAGGATATGTATTGATTTTCTTCGATTGGAGCTTAGGAGACGGCTCAGCACGAGGGGCCGTAACTCTGCAACGACTCGCCGAGATTGTTGTTATTCGGCGCGAGGCATTGCTGGTGCCTATTGATCACCAGAGTAAGACTTGTCCTGCTTCTTTTCACAGCGATTTCTCCACCGCCAACAAGTGTTTCCTCACACCACTTACTTCTTTATAATCAAAGTCAACCACTCTTTGTGCCGCTATGTTATGGACAGTGTTTTCTGCATGTGATTGTCTGAATATGACAGCGTTACATGTTTTTTTGTACAGCTGCATGTACATAACTTGTCATTATTGAATTACTTTTATTGAAGTATTATTTGTATCTAATTACTTAGAATTATAGATGTTTAATTTTCATGCATGGATTATAGCACTATATAAATATTGTAATTATTATTATTATTATGTATTTAAATAAAAATCAATTCTTATATCTGTCTAAATAATAGTATGCAATTTTCAAATAGTTATAGACAATTGTCTGTTATTCATATATAAGTGTCTGGTATTGATATGCAAGTGTCTGGTATTGATATGCAAGTGTATACTATTGATATGCCCATGTTAATATTGTAAATACATGTTGGTTTTTAAATTGTGGTTTAGAGCCACTTCCACTTGTATCACAGCTTGTCAGTTTAGGGCAGGAGGAAACCAGCAACATTTGTAGCTCTGAATGTTGTAGTAAACCGGCTGGTACTGACCAGACCAAGGATATTAACTGCATTTCAAATCTATAGACAGTGCATCCTATTAATATTGTGTCAGAAAGGTAACTTTCGTGAACATTGATGCCAGGCTCCCGTGGTGGGATTTGAACCTGGAACCTTTGGCTCCGAATGCAATGTTCTACCACTGTGCTACCACCCACCCCAATAAATACATGTTAGGATTGACATACACAAGCTATTATTAGCATTGATACATGATATACACATTATACATGCTAATATTATATGCTAATAGTAACATAATCTTTTGACTATGGCAGACTTATGGATTCCAAAAGCATCCATAGTCAGTAAACCTTAGTCCATGAACAATTACTGTCCATAGTCAGTAGACAACCTTAGTCCATGAACAACTACTGTCCATAGACCTTCAGATCACCATGATCAGTATCCCTCCATAGTCCATGAACAACTACTGTCCATAGACCTTCAGATCACCATGATCAGTATCCCTCCATAGTCCATAATTCACCTTTGTTCATACCCCACCTTTGTCCATAGACAACCATTGTCCATAGACAACCATTGTTCATAGACAACCATTGTCTATAGAACACCATGATCAGTATCCCTCCACAGTCCATACCCCACCTTTGTTCATATCCCACTTTTGTCCATAGACAATCATTGTACATTGACAACCATTGTGTCCATTGACAACCATTGTTCATAGACCACCATGATCAATATCCTTCCACAGTCCATACCCCACCTTTGTCTATATCCAACCCTAGTCTATATCCTACCACAGTTCAACAGTCCATACTCCACTAGTCCATAGACAACCATGACCAAATTCACACCAAAATGTGACCTCACTCCAACTTTTTCTATAGACATCCATTGTCCATAAACCAGCATGATCAATACCCGCTATTCTCTACCCCACCCTCATCCACAGCCCGCCAGACTACTGTACTTGTGATCACCTAATGATCACTGTAAGTCTTCTGGCAGTGATAGTAGTAGGTTGTCTGTGTGGTGACTGTGTGGTGACTGTGGTGACTGTGCCATTCCTCAGGGCATTATCCGCTAGAGATGTCTGAGCTGGAGTTGAAAACGGGACGGTTTCATTGATTCACACATTTATCTGTGATCACAGTCGTAGATGCTGTGCTTCTCGTGCACCAATCAGCTTTAACTTTGGCCTAATTTGCTTTCTCTCCCCCTTTCCCCCTTTCTCAGTTGTTTGAATAGCGAGTTGTAATTTTTCTGTGAGCACCGCTAGATGATTGGAAGCAGGAAACCCAGCCCAAACTGACCGCTTGCTTGGTGAGGGTGTAGAGGATTTGGCATATCACTGTCTTGACGTTTCCACCAGAAGTGCTTATTTGTGTCGGCTAGGCAACGTCTCATTTCTCAAAGTGAGTTTGGAGTTGACATTTTAATGACCAATGTAATGCTGGAGATACGAAGAGGTTGTTAAACCATCTCTTCTGGCTAAGCAGCTTGATTTGAGGCTTCCACCTCTACTGATGCAGGCCATGCATATCCTGGCTGCCATTGAACCCAACTCTCATCATTTGCTGATTCAGAGCTGAAGAAGAACCTATAGCTCATATATATGATTGTATATAGTTTCTGTCAAATACATACAATTATCGTAATGCTAACAAAAGATGACCCATTTATTTTCTATCAGGATGATTAATGTAATTGAATGGATGCTTCAAAAATAGCATTTGCCATTAGGTCAAAGATTCGTCTTTAGCAAACCCTATGGTATTGATTCTATTCATCTCTTCTATAGTACACAAACACTATCTTGAAAATGAATATGTGTGTTATGAATAATCCTGTTGATATCCCTGTGATATCTTTGTTATACCCATTTACATGTATATGATATCCCAATGATATTCCTGTCATATCACCTGGGATATCCCTATTGTGATTAATCCATGCGATGAATATCATGTTAGTGATAAACCTATGAGATTGCTATGATATCTATGATATTCTTATGATATCCATTTTATATTTCTAGGATGGATATCACTGTGATTTCTTTAAGATATCCTTTTGATAATCCTTATAATAGTGTGATATTATATCCCTGTGAAACCCATATAATATCCATATGATATCCATGTGATATTCATATATCATCTCCATTTGATATCCCTCTTATGTCCCTGTGATATACCCATGATATCCCAGTGACATTCCTGTGATATCTCTATATCAGATGCAGCAACATCAGCTGTGGTAACACTATCACAGATCACTGCACAGGTGTAAATAGCCATTGTTTGTTCCTCTTGATCAGATAACAGATCCTGCTCACTTTGTCCGATAACGTAACCCTTTGATGGGGTGATCAGTAGGACCATGTCAGGATTATCCATAAACAGTCGATTGTGCTGCACAGCAGTTTGTGATAAGGGCATGCAGATTTGTTTCTGTGCTTTAGTGATTGATCTCGGGAAACAAGGATCATTTACTGGCAATTGTTCCCCAGAACCAGCTGTATTTCTGCTGCCATTGTGGCGGCATTGATCCTGTCTGCTAGCTGTCAGTCTGCTTGCTCTCTGTTTGTCCTGGGATGTAACTGGATTTCTGTCAATCATTACATTTGTTCACTAAGCATGGCTTTCAACAAGAAACTTGTTTCAGGATTTGCCCCAAAGACCCTCAGAGTCCTAGGCAAACATCACTTCCTGTGTTACTTTTGCCTTGGTTTTGGGTGTTACCATCTGTTTTGCATTGCAGGATATGAGTGAACGTTTTGTAAAGTAGTATGCCAGAATTTTATAATAATATTTCTGATCAAATCCTCAACCCCATTACTGCTAGTGGCCCACACAATACCCACCTCAACCATCGATGTCCACAGCCTGCAGTCAATCACTCGAAATAATTATGTCTGAATTTCAAGATGGAAAGGTTCTGCATTAGGGGAGGGAGATGTGGGGGTTGTGGGAGGGTGGGGAGAGGTGTGTGTGGGGGGAAGAGGGCAAGGGACAGGAGGAGTCATTGAGGCTATAAAAACGCACTGAAGCTCACAGATGTGTTTCTGCTGTTCTGTCTGCAGGCTATGAGGCACCTGTAACAGGTGAAATGAAAAACGTGTCTGTTGTGTCCAGCTCTCATCACATCTCTGTTCACGGAGTCTGCAGCTGGATAAAGACATTTAACTGCATATTTCATGCAGGTGCACTGATCTACATCCCATACTTCATGCAGGTGCACTCATCTACATCCCATACTTCATGCAGGTGCACTCATCTACATCCCATACTTCATGCAGGTGCACTCATCTATATCCCATATTTCATGCAGGTGCACTCATCTATATCCCATACAGGCTATTATAAAAAGAGAGACAATAGTTATAAAACATTCTTAATTTGCTTTTGCATTAATGTAGAAGTTTTAAAACAATCATATATTATAGTTGTTAAGAATATATATGAGGCTTATTGTCTGTCTTAATTACATAATGGTTGTATATGGGTGAAAGATTCAACTTACAACGCCAAAATATAATTTATGATATTTTCTTTTATTAAATCCATTTGGAAATCTTAGTTTGCCAACTAAAACCAAAATTGTCATTCTTATTTTAAAATCAATAATATATTAAATGATTCTATTACTCTTTTGTAATCTCCTATTTCCATGTTAAATTTACAAACTATATTACACATTCAAAACAATAATGTTGTTCTCTCTCCAAATAGAATGTATATTCAGATTTGCATGTATATAGTCGGGTTAGTGACCGGACTGCAAATTTCTTCCAAATAAATATTGATGCTGCCCAGTATATAGAACATGATTGATCAACTGCCTGCTAGAATACATGTCATGAACCACATACCTCCAGACATCCAGACAGATGATGGATATGATTGACAGGTATCAAAGATATCTTCTGCCTGCAGCCTGCATTGCTTACACTGTGAATTATGGCTGTTGATTTTGGCACCAGATATTCTGGGATGGATTGGTCCTTTATTAGACTCCATGTTTGAGCATGGTCAAGCCTGTGTTTTCATTGGAAATAATTGAGATATTTCAGATGGGAAATAGATTCCCCGTCAACATGTTAATGTAGCAGTCCACTGATGACAGCTAAGCTTCATTGTAGATCAATTTAACATGAATAATATTTCTAATGGATATCTATGAAAATTAAACTGACATCTTAGGAGTTTGCCATGTGATGTGTATCATATTCTGAATGGAATGGACATGTACCATTGAGTGTTGGTTATAGGTTTCTAAATATTTAATGTTCGGTTGAGTTTGCAAATTAAACATGACTTGGCTGATGTTTAATCTAATATGTCATTATTTCAGTTTGTCTGTACTAATTGGACAGATGTTTGTTTGTCAGATAACGATTCTTTGAAATTAACTGGATGCCATAATTGAGCATTTTAATGATTGTATACTGCTTTGGACTCTGACATTTCGATATAATATATTTGTTCTTGAATTGTTTATGTGTTTAGAAATTCACACTATGCATGTACATGTCACATTTTGCATGTATGTTGTAATTTATCTCTGCTGAGTTAACATAAATTGTGGCATCTACAATTTCCAGCAGGAAGACAGAAGTTAAAACAATAATTCAGAGGAAATTAAATGTGTTCAATAGGAATTGCACAGATTCCAGATCAAATATTTATTTCCATTAAAAATTATAATTTAGAGAAAAAGTGAAATATGATTTCAACAAGAATTGTAGACCATGTATTTCTTTCCCAGAAACAAATCAGTCTGATATTTGTGTCAATACAAGTTCATCACGAATTGCACAAACTACTGATCATGTATTTCTTTCCCAGAAACAAATCAACTCACAATTTGTGTCAATATGAGTTCAACATGGATTGCTTGAACTCCAGACCATGTGATTTCTTTCCCAGAAACAAATGAGTCCGTGATTTTCATCCTTGGTATAGAGATTTGCATCCTCATATCAGGATTTGTGTCCTCGGTATCGATGGTGATGTGCCGGACCAGGAGGCTGTGTTCCTCAATTTGCAGTAACCTCTCCAATCTGTCACCAGCCCAGCAAGCATCGCAATCTTCAGGGTTGTCCAATCTCCATTGCGGCTAATGTTGGCGTGAAATTGGATCAATGGAATGACCACTTGTCCGGACTGTCGGGCGGGTAGGCGGGCGGTCATCTCAGACAGGCGGTCAACTCCAAGGTGGCCACAGGCACTGGTCAGTGGTCAAAGTCCAGCATCTTCAGACTCGGCAGAGGACATCGACCAAATGAGGTGGAGACACGCCTTGGAGCTAGCCAGCTTGCTGAAGTGAGCCACCTCCATCTTCTCTTCAACGTCATATTCCCTTCACCGTTGTGGATTTTTTAAGGATAATCTGAAAACAGTTATGAATAGTCAGTATTAAGAGGCATGGATGGATCTGTAAGCAAGTTTAAAATGTATCGCTATTATTGAAGAATACACAATTTTACTAAGATTGGGTTAGATGATAGAAGCTATGTTGTATGCATACAACATAAATTATGTTGATTTGGATGTATCCTTGTTTCTTTACTGCAGTGAAACTGGATTCTTCTTAGGGATTAGCAGATTAGCAGAAAAAGTTAGAAAGAATTCTTTGCAATTTTCAAACATCATGTGGGCAGGTTGGAAAACTCAGGGTAAATGAAAATACAATCAATTCAAGTGGCCACTGAACATTGGTCGGAAAGTATGCTTTGATCCCATTAGACCACTTTACCAATGCTGTATGTAGATATAGTATCAAGAGTTCGTTATATCCAGGATGTTGGGAAATGTTTTCCTTGGTCTGCTACTAGTGAGTCAGTTCAAACAGCTGTCTGGACACATATGATATTTCTACCTCCAGGCTAACAAGAGGTCTGGGGAATGATTACAATTGGTTTAATAATGTGTGTTATTGTGATATGGGTAATGCCTGCAGGCTCTGGTGGCCGCCATTGCCAGAGCTAATGTATCTACAAGTCCGCTTGCTGGCCAATCATTTGTACCTTACCACGTTGGTTGTACCTTGCCAATCATTTGTATCTTACCACATTGCTTGTACCTTGCCAATCATTTGTATCTTACCACATTGCTTGTACCTTGCCAATCATTTGCATCTCACTGCAGTTGCTTGTACATTGCCAGTCATTTGTATATTGCCAGTTACTTGTACCTTGCCAGTCACTCATATCTTACCACAGTGTACCTTGCCATTGCCAGTCACTAACCTTTCCAGCCATTTGCACCCTCATGAGAAAATGTTGTCAACCTTATTCAAGTGTTCAGGTGATCAGTCCTTACCACATTTACTTGTACCTTGCCAGACGCTTGTATCTTACCACCATCAATTTTACATTGCCAGTTATTAATCCCTTGCCAGTCACTTGTACTACCAAAGTCACTTGTACCTTGCCATTTAATAATACCTTGCCAGTCACTTGTACCTTGCCACTGTCATTTGTACCTTGCCACCATCATTTTTACCTTGCCACAGTCACTTTCACCTTGCCACCAACACTTGTATCTTACCATCGTCATGTTTACCTTGCCAGTTATACATTCCTTGCCAGTGACTTGTACTACCAGTATAACATCATCACTTTTACCTTGCCACAGTCACTTTTACCTTGCAATTACTAATACCTTGCCAGTCACTTGTATGTTAATTACCGCAGTCACTTTAACTTTACCAGTTTCTTTTAACCGTCACTTTTACCTTGCCAGTTACTAATACTTTGCCAGTCATGTGTATGTTTCCATAGTCATATGTACCTTGCCATAGTCACTTATACCTTGCCATCACTAACCCTACTAGTTACTTGTACCCTCATGAGAAAATGCAGTTAACCTTATTCAAGCATTTCCGGCAGCCAGACAAGAAGGAATTTTCAACACATCCAATTAACTGCCTCAGTTCCTCATGCAATGTGTTTTGTTCATTGGGACATCTCTGATTGAAGTAACACCATCTAGAATGAAAACAATACCATGAAAACATTGACATAATTATAAGAACTATGACTCAAACATTGATGTGTACTTACTTATATAAATATAGAGTGAATGTGCTTGGTTCATGGTTAGCCTACTGTATGTGATCAGGCTGTGTGTAGAGGTAACAAAACCAGTAAGGTTATCCTTTGCACTGTGCATGTTGCAAGGCCACACTTTTGAGTGCATCTTCTGCTTCTGCTGAGTCTCTGATATGCTGTATTGGCATTGATTAATCTCCGAGTTCAGCATCTGTTTTGTCCTATCAAAGGTGGCCAAGTAAGCCGTGTCTGCAAATGATGCTAATTAATAGTTTTCTGCCATGTGTCAGATGATTTTAATGCTTCAGTCCCTCAGATATGTTTTCCAGGTGTGAAACCTTAAGACGTCATTTACGCCAATGTCGAATACATTGTGGATAGTTTTACACATCACGATCAATTGTGTAATTAATGTGGGTAATTAATAACACTGCGAGTGCATTCGGGAAGCTTACTATATTGCCACGAGTGGCATTAACCCTCTGACTGCTGCATTGACTCCCAACAGTGCTCAGTGGTGTACATCTGGTGGTCTGCAGGAGATATGGGGTTAAACATACACTGACTTGGTCCTACTTGGTCCTGCATTCATAAAGTGCATACATAACTAGTTGGTCCATCTCATGTCAAAGTGGCCTGGGGATATCCCATCCTCTACCAACAACTCATAGAATGTCAGTGCCTTCATTCAAATGAATAAAATGAGTGGATTACCCTGTGAGGCAGAAGATGGGGAAATCTTAGAATACTCTTTGCTTTTGCTCCGCATTGCATAACCAGTTGGTCCATTTCATGTCCATACATTCTAGAGAACACACCTTTAAATTAAATCCATTAAATAACATTAATTTCACGAGGGGCATATTTTCTGTAACCACTTATATCAAGTGGGTTATTCTAATTATCCAATATATCATTTTAATGTAATAAGCCATTCAAAACTGCCGACAATCAGCTTTATCGAGAGGGCAGTCGAAAACCTATACATTTCACCTAAGCACGATAAACACAAAAAGACAAAAAGACGTAATCAACACCGTTGATTATGGAATCGTTATTACACAGCAGATATTCACCACGTATATTGAATAATTTGGCTTTATTCAGACAGTATGTCCTCCCACCCCACTATCAGTGGGTATCTCGGCGTAGGATCTGGGGCCAGGTGGGAGAGAAAGTAATCGAGTTGTCCGCTGGTAGATTAGCCTCAGTAACATCCTACACATGCTGATTGCAGTGGTAATGTGACAGGTAGTTGACTGGTGATTGACAGGTGATGTAATAACATTGACATTTACATATCAGAATGCTCTTGCATTGCCACCATGTCAAATGTCAAGTGACGTATTAAATCGGAAGCTGTAAAATTTTGAACTGACAGCAACTTTGAAACTGCACTTTTCTGGATAATAATAAAATTGAGAATTATTTTAGGTCACTGAGATAGTATTATTGCATGAAAAATGTAAATGTACTATGCTTCTATGTATATCATGTTTAACACTCTCTCTCTGCTAGATGAATCCTAATTATTATTCCAAAGGAAATCTCTAATTGCTACCACCAGATAGAGGGTTAAAAATCTGAAAGTCTATGGCAATTCTTTTGCAAGCGATTCTGAAAACCCATCAATCACAAATATGTTAATGGGTACCTGGCAAGATGGCAGGTCAATAGTAACCAAATACTGGAAACAATAATTTTGTTTGTATGATCCCCGGGGAGTTGAGAAGATCAAATGCAGAGCATATGGATCAATAGTTTGCTGGAAGACAAATGCATTATATTATGTTTGGTAGTGCAATAACCCCATGCAATAATTATAAATATTTTCTCTAGTGCAATAACACAATAGATTTTAATAATTGTATTCATACGTGATATCAAAGACTTTTTCGACCTCATTTAGAGCTTCTTCTTGGGACTTAATTTGTCAAACATGAAGTTAAAATATTTCTTCAATTAAATATGCAAACACATTTATTAATATTTAAACATTTACGTGTTAACGATATTTTGTCCACGTGCTTTAACCCAGTTCCCTAGACATTTGCTTATATAGTGTTTGTGACTGAAAATTGATATTACAATAGTTTCAACAGTTATGTGATAAACAGAATCTAACATTAGTGATCAAATATTACCAAATTTATTAAACTTGTTGGCAAAAATTACATTATGATTGGCAGAGCCTGGCATAATATCAGATTTGCCAACTCGTTTAATAAATTCAGTATTATATTACCACTCATGTGAGATCCTCTATATATTTTTCTTGTTTCTTTTAAAAGTTATTGACTTAGCAATGTACGATAGATAGAATCACATTCTTGTCAACTGCAAAACATTCACACTATACATATCAAATGCAATGACCAAGTTCAGATAATTATTGCAATGAAACTTTCAAGTATACTACACATTACCTTCACATTAACACTATGTTAAATTATGTTTCAAATAGGAAGACGACTTCTTGTACTTATACATTGCATTATGATAAATGTCTTTGAATTGTCTTAATAATACTTGCATTGTTGTTTATCCCAGATAACATACAAGGAATGGTTATGTACCTACTCTGCTATTTATTTATCAACTAGAAAAATATTTCTAGCATAATTATTATGTAATTGAATTATAACAAATGTGTCTGAAATATCTTGCTATAGTTTTCAATGTTGTTGTTACTTAGAGATAGCATACAAGGAATGGTTATGTGCCATCATGACGACTTCTAATATACTGAATAGTGCATAGCATTAAAACAAATGTATTTGAATTGTCTTAATGTAACTTTCAATGTATTTTTGCTTACAGATAGCATACAAGGAATGGTTATGTGCCACGCGGTTGTCATACTATCACAACCACATGGATCGGCCCGTGCCCCCATGTGATGACTTCTGTTCCCGTGTGGAAGAGATGTGCCCGTTCTTTCGTCCAGACAATGATGACACCCATGCAGGGGACCCCAGTTTTATATGCAAAGGTAGCAATTTTATGTCATTTTTATTTTACAGATTTAATTTATTTTTAGTTTTTTATGCAAAGGTAGCAATTTTATGTCATTTTTATTTTACAGATTTAATTTATTTTTAGTTTTATATGCAAAGGTAGCAATTTTATGTCATTTTTATTTTACAGATTTAATTTATTTTTAGTTTTATATGCAAACGTAGCAATTTTATGTCATTTTTATTTTACAGATTTAATTTATTTTTAGTTTTATATGCAATGGTAGCAATTCTACATAATATTTTGTACAGATTAGATTTAGTTTTATATGTAAAGGTATCAATTCTGCAATGCCATTTATTTATGTATTTAACTTATTTTATATTTCTAAGGAAAGTATAAATAAATATTTGGGGAAAAGAAAGATGATTGTGGTAACACCTGCCATGCAAAATGCAAACAATTTTTAGATATCGAAATGTTAACACATGTACTGTATTATATCTGTGTTTATTTGACATTGCCGATATGAAAAATGTTGATGCATTGTGGTAAGTTCCTCCCTGTCTCTACAGGTAATGACCTTGACACTGTATAGCACTGGGTCACTGTGACACAGATCCGGACTGACCCAGGGGTCTTGTATTGTTATGACATTAAGCCACATATTCATTCCTTCTAAAGACTATGAAAAGTTGTCCTATCATTATTGTTTATTTGTCAGTGTTCTACATCTACAATTATAATATAATCTTAACACTTTGGCATGGTTTTTCATGCTTGTTTTGTTTTCTTGGATGTTAAATTAGTAATTAAATTACAAAATGACATGTTATTCATTGCGTATGGGTGAACTATTCCTGCTGCGACATAAAGCATTCATTCATTCATTCATTCTAAAGTACACACACACACATACATACACACGCACACAGACACACATGCACAGACACACACACATGTACAGACACACACACACACACACACACACACACACAGACAGACACACACGCACAGACACACACACATGCACACAAATTGTCAAATAGCCCTAAAGCTAACATAAACATAAACACAATAGAATTCATTTTCGAGATGTGTTTAGTATTCATACTGATAGTAAATAGAGCATGGAAATAGGTAAATGAATTCTGTAATCGAGATTGCACTGATACACCACATGGACCATACATTGCCGGGGTTGATACAGCTTTTTCTCTGGGGGAGCGATTACATCTACTAGAGATGAAATGACATGTCCTATGGGCATAACATACTACCGTATTTCTTCTATTAATTTGAACAGGAGAAAATAATTAAATTTGCAGCCGTTTGCATAATTAGAAAATTACGATTTTAAAAAAAATGGTCATGTTCATATTTTTAGATTCGGAAAAAAACACATTTTGCCAATTACTTTTTACCTTTTTTTTGTAAAGATATTTATTCCAGTAGACACAAATATACATAATAAAAATAGATATTGTCAGTATGATACAATAATATGGTTGGAAGTAATATGTACATTGGCGATTAATTTGGTACGAATTATTCGGTCATTATGGTAGTATATTATTATTTATGGTTACATTGGGAGTATCTGGGTATGTGTGCACTCTCCCTAGAAATATCTGTTGTCACATAGGGGTGCAAGTAAAACAATACTTCACTCACTCCCTAGATATATCTGCCTATGTATTGTGTTATAATTGTTTGACATCCAAAGAAAAATACAATTTTACCAACACTATTTATTTTCCAGACCCTGAAATCGGCTACCAGCTGCATGCACAGGAGCCAGGGTGCTACAAGTTGTGCCACCTGGTGGCAGATGTTGGCGACGTGTTCCATCGGTCAGACGACAACATGCACTGTCATAAGATAACCTTCGCCAGCAGTAGTAAAAACCTGACTGTGTTGAACTCTACCGTCTCATCATCGTCAGCGAGCACGTGGGACAGAGGTCACAGTGTAGGTCACGTGATAGTATGCACTTTGACATTGGCGTGGCTGGTGCGGACACTTCTACCACACACCTCAATAGGATTGACATAGGAGCACGCACACCCTGTAGGCATGCTTTGAATAATTATTTATTATTACACTGTGTCATGTGATATACTTGTTGTCACTGCATGGAGGCAGACGAGTGTGAATCAAGAAACGGGTACCCCCCCCCCAAAAAAAAAAAACGGGTACCCCCAAAAGAACACCCAGTACTGCCGCACTAGGGAGTCCAGTTGAGGCCAATATAGAGTCCAGTTGAGTGTCCAAGAGTCTGTTATGTTGCAGTAGCCATGGTTATTGGATCTGTGTCATCCCTGCACAACAGGATATGTAGTATCCATGGGAATGAAATCCACCGTCTCCATAGTGTCGGTATGTGAAGTAACCATGGCAACTGGATGTGTAGCCGCTGACAACGGCGTAGCAATGTGGATACAGGCAAAGAAAGAGGGCTGCACCGACACCCTGGCTCGAAAAAAAAGTTCTGAATGCGGAATATATGCCAAATACGTACATGTGCGTTGTTTTATTCGTGACGGAAAGTGATATTTTACAAGAAGTGATACCTGTCATCACAAACACTGATGTGGACTAGCCGCCACTCATCATGTCCTCTTCCAACCGTGTGTTTATATATAGAAGATAATCTGTGTCCACTTCTGAACTATTCCATCAATGTGCATACATGTAGGCTGTCCATGCAAATGGACAATCACGTGACCACAGTACCAAAGGTCACATGTTACCACGCGGTATTCCAGGGATCTACGGGATACTTATACATCATGGCTGAAAATATGCATCAACATTACCGCATGGACACCAGTAAGTGTGAAGGCCAGTAGTGATATGACAAAGTTCAGGGATGTGATATTAAAAAAAAAATGCCCACAAACCACCTTCCACTAGTGTCACGCGACTACAGCGCACGTGACCATCAGCGTAACCGTCAACCGGCACGTGTCGCCACAACGCTCACAAGGAACTGTGGGTAATTATATTGTTCTACAGGCTGCACTGGGAACACCGCCATCTTGCATGTTTAAATGACCATGTAGAATTCCTGGAATATTAACTTCTGTGTCTGAATAAACCCTATTCCGAATGGTGCGAAGTGGTAAGCGCCATTGGACGTCATGGGATTATGGCGCCACCTGAAATTGTCCATGGGAGGTATCCCTATGAGTGGGAGGTAACTCTGGTATTAACATGATAAATATGCATCCCTGTATAGGTTGAGACCCTGGCAACCCCCTCAGATGTGGAATTCCTCCATTTGAACTACATACATTCTACTGTTGGTAGTATAGGCAAATTATCAGTTTTAGTTGATTTTTGTAGGGTAGTTAGAGAGAAGATAGTATTTTTTATCCAACAAGTGTGATACAGAAACTAGATTGTATTTATGTGTAACAAATTGTCATCTGCTCAACAAATACACACACAACCACCATGATCACAGGATCCAGCAAGTGTACAGGAATACCCATTGAATACCCATTGAATACCCATGGAATACCTACAAACATACCCATGGAATACCCACAGAATATACACAAAATAGGTGATGATTCATTTACAGATATATTACAACACGTCTCTCTAAACACTTTTCTTAGATACAAATAATGATGAGTTTAATGGAAATTAAGAAATTATCAGAACATTTTAATCAATATCTAATTGCTACAATCTGTAGAATAAAGGTCTATAGTTTGGTATGAAATGTGTTGATACCCATATTTTGTAGATTATTTTACTAAATACTTTATAGAATGAAAAACAAGATTTATTTTTGATTTGGTTAGATATAAGTAAACTGTCTTTCCATAATATTTAGTCGAAATATATTATGATAGCTATATAAACAGATTAATGGTGCAATACTTCTGAATGTTTTATTTTGGTTAGGTAGTACAAAATAATAAATTGAATTTTCTTTTCATTCCATAAAGTATTTACTGAGATAATCTACCAAATAGGGCAAACAAAGCGTTTCATGCCAAACCATAGTAGTGAATGTCGTCTGCTCTTGACAGATAAAATGAAAATCAAATGCGTGCATCTATTTTGTATGCGTGGATTATGAATTTTAGAAAATGATGTGAAAATAGGCCTTTTTATGCCACAGACAGTACCAGTTATCTCCCCCTTAAAACAGGGAGCATACTCCTGTGGTGAAATAATTTGATTTTAAATTGCTGTTTACAAATATCTTCAGAAGCAATAACTAATGCATGCCTTGATGTAAAACATTGTATTGTATATAACATTATGTATGGTTAATTTTTCTTAATGTTGTTATTCCATTATTTTGAACCGATCACAATGACAAACAAAATATAGAAAACTGTAAAAATTAAATGAAATTGTGTAATTGAAACTACATGCAGATGAGAAATATTCACAAGCATCACGTTGTCTAGACATTGGAACTGTTGTAAATGTATGTGTTGAACCTATCTTGTTCCGATTTTCCTCTATTGGTAAATGTTCTTTGTTTAAAATATACCATAAACTAAATAAATCACTAATGCAGATGTGCTAATACCAGGTAGAGTGATAACTGGTTCCTCACCAGTGTATGAAGTACTAATTTGTTTATGTGAGAATGTGTTACACAAGCAAATTATTAAATGTGTCACAGAGAGAATGGACAGCAATTTACCATTGACAGTCACAATTGAGCATGATTTACAGGTGTCATGATTATTGTGGCCCTAATCATGCTAATGGTTAGTAATCCCATTCTATCAGACACAACGTTTATTTACAACACGTCACAACTGCCTTGAGGGATTTTTATCAGCATATATATATATATATATATATATATATATATTTCCAGAATATAACCATTATTTGTCAATCTTTCATTATTAAGATATAGTATTAAAACTACCAAAGAATCATTGAATCTTTCATCATCGTATCCTCTCCATGGCAAGTACCAATATACACAGTGTGCAGTTATCTCCCTTACTTTACCGGTCTCAGCCTTGGTTTGTGGATCTTACTGTAGCACACAGGAATTGTGGAGTTCAACCTAATTGACCCATTTATCTAGATTTTTGTAATTTAGGGCACTGCGATTCCAAGTGACCTACAGATCATTGGATTGTACACAATAAAGTACCATGGGTCTTTTAAAAGTGGTAGCTCCTCTGTAATACTAAATGTAATAGCAATGTCATGCTGCTACTTACAGCCATAATGACACGATAGTCACAATGACCATGACAGTCACAATGATGACCACAGCAACCATGATGACCTTGCCAGCATGATGACTTTGGCAACATGATGACCTTGACAACAATATGCTATGGGACTGCTATGACAACAATGATAATCAGCACAACCATGATGGCCATAACATCATGACAACCATGTTGACCTTGACAATCATTTTGACGCTGACACTGACTATGACTGTCATGGCAACATTCTGACCATGACACCCATAATAGTGATGACAACTCTGATGACTGATGGACATGACAGCGACAATTGCCATGACAACCAGGCTGACCTTGGCAATCATAATGGTAATGAAGGATGGCATCTTGCACACCTGTATTCCTGCATGCACACACGCACACACACACACACACACACGTCCTGTGATCTTGGTGGTGTTTATCATGTCATTGACTTTAAGATTTATAAATATACGCATTCACAGCAGTTCAGCCTTTGGTATTAAGATGGAATGGTCAATGTTGCTTAGTCTCAGGGGAAGTTTAGCAGGTTTCATTGCATGCACATGAAGTCAAAACAAGATTTTGAATCATGGAAATATCAATTGAAGTCGATTCTTAACAAGTGAGGACACTGACATTCATGATTGCATGTATTGTAAAAGTCCAGCATGTTAACCAAAGAAGTTTTTCTTATTTTCGTTTTTGGTTTGATTCACTGTCCTTAATTTAAAACTCTGAAAGATTCATTCATTGACTGGAAATTTCATGTAGAGCCATGTTAGAGTTGTCAGAATGTATGTTAAGAAGTACTAATTTATATGCTGCCTAATGTCACATGAATTGTTCATTTGTAATCAGGATATGTTTTTATTAATTGTACCATTCAAAGTTCTTATAACATACATCAAACAGTACAGTTATACTACAAGTTGTAATTTCAATGAATCTATGTAGGTTCATTAGATGAACTTATTTCTGGACAAATGTTGCTGGCTTAAAGCAATGGAGTACAGCGACTGACATTAGTAATTCGATAATTCGACAATTCAAGCCAATGTTGGCTGAGAAAGGTATTTGCATACATTTTTGAATTTACCATTTTGAAATATATTTTCTACCACTGCATTTCACAGTGGCCAATAACAGAAATTTCCTGGTCATTTAAGAAATAATAGTATTAGAATATCTTACATTGATATATAAACTAGCATATTTGGGGATCTGTGAAGCTTATGGAATAGTTCACAACCATAACTGCATGCCAATGTATACAAAACATTCTATATCATACAGAATGTTTCTTAATATTTATATTAATTACACTAACTTGTGAGAATATACCATTGTAAGCATTCATTATATTTTAAAATAATTATGTCTTAGTGTTCATTCATGTGATCCTAATCTGAATCTTATGTGATTTGTTATACGAGCAAATTAACATTATACTTACATTGTTAAGAATGCATGTTCAAATTGTCCATTTCCTGCAAGAGTACTGTTTATCCTGTTACAAATGAATTGATTCATATATATATATGAACTGCAATATGATATGTTTTCCCATTTACAAAACTGCTTCCTGAAATGTTTGTACGGTTTCATAAAATAATCAGTTTTTCTAAAGTTAAGCATTTCCTAGAACCTTTTGGGGGGTTCATCTACATCATGTAGAGCATTGGGTATGAAATCAATCATGTCAACAATAAATTAGGCTTTGTTCCCTGGGAGAAATTTGGCATAATGCATCCAGGTAACTATTAATCAGCTGTTCCAGGTGTGTATGGTCATTGTGAATCCTTCTGGTAAACACAGGTGTCTTGAACTATGCCCTAGACCTCAGTACCTGTCAGTCATTGCAGGTAAAACCAGGTTTCTTTCAGATTATGGTTTTGAATTCAATAGGAAAGGTGATATTTCACATGCATATCATATCCATGTGTGCAATGACATGCATTACACCACAAGGTGGGGGAGGGGGGGGGGAGTGGGAGGGAGGGAGGCAATGGTTCCACATCTGTTTTATATACCAAGAAGTCCTAGTGTTGAGCTTATGCTGAAGCCAACCCTCAGAGACCTTGAACAAGGTTCTTCCAAATCCACTCAGCTATGCGTGGTTTCCTAGAATGATGGTCAAGTAGTTTAGCATGGCCCCCCATATTTTCCATTTACAACCAGGACCCAGTTGTATGAAACTCTAATGCTCCATTAACGTGTCATTAAACCTCCATTAACTAATGCAGTATTACTGTTGCCATTAAATGTCAATGCAGTAATAATGGCTAATAACGCCATTAGTTTATGGCACTTTCATACAACCAGGTCCAGGTATATTGTTAAGTTAATTGTGCAAACACTATCTATATATATCTATATATATTACTTAATATATATTACTTAAGAATAATTCAGCCTGACCACAATACCCAAAGGTCTGCAATGTGATATATGTGCTGTGTTAACTAAGATGTGTCTACCTGTAGATTCATCCTTTGATTTATTCCTGTGCATATGTTCAAATTAACCAGAATTTATTCCTGAAAGATATAACAAACCTTACTGTTTCACATTCGTCAGTTCTGTCCTACATTTACAGGAGCCAATGTACAACATTAAACCTCCATCTTCACCTAAACCAAGCTGGACTTGGGTTGGGAATTCTGAGCTGAACGTACTGTAGAATGACCTCATCATTACAGTCAAACCAAGATGTGGGGGAAAGGGGTACCTCTACAGTAGATTTTCCACTGTGTTGTATGATGTCATTGTTTAATGGACAAACAAGAGATGATTATATTAAAAATCTGTTATGACATTATTTTTGTTTTGTTATATATGAAAAGGAAATCCTCTACAAAAAGCCAAGCTTCATATTTTGACTACTGGTATCTGGACTAACAGGAACTCTTTTAACGGCACTACCATGAACCATAATGAAAAATGGCTACCTAAAAAAAGGATTAAATGCAACTATGATTTTTAGATAGACTGATGCCTAATGACTATGAAATCAGGTAATTGGCATTTCCGATGCCCAGCCAAATACTTTTGGGGGGCCATTTTAAAAAATGGCCACTATTTTATAAGCGCTCCCATATGTATAATAAATTCTGTTCTGAAACTAGATATAATTGTGTCAGATAAAATCTTTTTGACTAAAGCATTTCATAACTATTTTCTTTTTCAAGCTGGACATCTGAAATGACCATCACCTGATTTCATGCTTGCTAAAGGTATTAGCCTATCTAAAAATGATAGTGGCATTTAGTCCCTCCATTTGATAGTTAAATCCAAAAATTCATGGTCTGGCTGATGAACGTCAGAGAGACGTACCTGCTCCTCTATGAAGTCAGGCCCCGCGATTACGAATATTTCTTTAGTACGATTCCATGCTGAACTCAAATTGTGTATAGGGTATCTGCTAGTGATTGTCATTGTAAAGGAATAACGTCACTATCGACATCATTATGGAATTTATTCACGTGAACCCACTTGCCAATAATTAGCAAGTCGATTCTGACGTTATCCCTTAAATAAGGTAAGCCTAAACCTTAGACAAGGGTTGCTTCGTCTCCATAATGCTATATTGATAGAGCGAAATGGATATGATGCGCGTAGACGTCTAGGTTTGTGGACTAGTCTCAAACTCTACTTCCTGTATACAGTATTCAATTATAGGATCTCTAAATTCAAATCCCACCGTTCTTACAGCTTGTATATGTATCCAATGGAATTCTTGAAGACTTCTGACATTCCCCATCTATAAGTATTAACTATTATCCTATTTCTTTTTGAAACGTCAAGGGATCCATTTAAGAAATCATCGTCTCTTATGTTTTAAGATTATGTTCTGCAGACTACTTAATCGTGTACAAAATAGATGCAGTCTTGCAGAGGCTGTAGATTTGGAAGGCCTACAAACATAACCGAAATTGCACTGTAACCGTCGTGAAAAAAGCAATGGCAATAAACGTATCACATAATCAACAGGATGTCTCCCTCCGTATATCTCGCCATGCCATACTGGAGCATATTCATATGTAACATACACTCTGTGTCCGACTCTGTACTAATTATTCCGTTTGATCTAGCTACTCTTGTACTTGATTTATCGAGAAGTCAATGTCACAGTCTCATGTGTGCAGTCTATAAAATCTGCATATTTCCATTAAGCTAAGTATATTTCCGTGTTTGCTAAATGCAGTGTTTCACACCAAAAAAAAACTGGGGTAAAAAAAAAAGATTATACAATAAAATTACGGTTAAGTAGATATATCTATGAATAATGATAGTTTCTGTTTCAATAATGAAATATATACGGTCGGACAAATTATTTATTATATTCATGCCCTGAAGTGGAACAAAATGCATTTTTCATATTCCTTGATAATGTGAAATAGAACAGATGCGGGAATAACTGTCATCTATTTTGTATCTGTATAAGTAACATTTCATATGTTCAATCTCTTATATATCTGTACAATATCAAACCTAAATGACTTCATTTAAGCATGCATCAAATACGATACATAAAAGGCATTGAAGCCTTAATGAAGGATTATAGACAATAAAACCTACTTTCGCTGGAATGTCGCAAGTCAAATTTATTGTCACTATATCTCATAAAATTGCGATATTATATAAAACATTTACTATGCGGATTTGAAAATGTCCATTATTCATGAGTAAATAGTTATCGATAGTAAATGTAGATGATCACGTTTGATATTATTATCAAAGATAGTGTAACCCTCGGTAATGGGTGCGTTATGCAGTCTGTGAAGTGACTGTTTCGGATCTTCATACATAAACTTGAAATTAATATGATTAATCAATTCTTTTAGTATAAAGAAAGAAAAAAAGTTCTGTCTTGAAAGCGCCTCAGCGGATGTGCTCCGAATATCAAAGCCCAGACCCGAGATGATAGCGTCCCGATTCTCTTTAAATTAATGTTCTTCAATTAATTAAATCCGCCGTTTATACTTGCAATATAATCCATTACGCAGGAAGCCTTT
>JAUTBT010012622.1:0-15288 GCA_032361225.1 Lepetodrilus schrolli
CAAGTAAGGGGAGTCATTTTATCATTTCAGGCATTTTAAAAATTGACTGAGTGGAAAGAAAGTCACTGAAAGTTTCATACATTTTACACATTGCCTGATTTTACAGATTGACTCTAACATATATATATGGTACTTAGTATTTGAAACATATCCTAGTGAATGAAATAGATCTATACTGTATGCTGCTATTATCCTACCTGTACATGGTCTGCAAAATACAGCATTTTCGACTTACCTGAAAAATAGAAAGTTTATTAGATATTAACACTAAACATGTCAAATAATAACATAAACAATTAGAAAAAAAGAGGAAGATAATGCAATTAATTTTCTCAACCTTATTGGCATCAGTTACAATACAAATACGTCTGAGGTGACTAGAAAACATCAACGTGATTGGACTAAACATACGGCCACCCATATCCAAACCCGTCTTTTTTTCCCCTTCTCTTTCATGGTAGCGGTGTGAAGAAAATGATGCAAGAGATAAAAAAATAATTAAAACGTTGTGATATTGTCTGTTTAAGAAAATCAAGATTACTGAAACCTCAAACAAACATACTGTCTTTCATAATACTCCAATCTCCAATGTGTACCCGGGGACCTAGATGTCAAGGCTGTAGAACATATGCAGGAAGTGATATCCAGACATATTTCTTTCACAAATGTCACTGATAAAAAGGGCAAATCGTTTTTTATGGTATAAACATATTAGGGCCTGTGTGTTTTTTCCCTCCATATTTATTACTAGCACATGCACTAAGCCATAGCCTGTGGCAGTGAACAAATTACCTTTGAGGAATATACTCAACATAATTAATTAAGGGCCAGTAGTCTTTTTGGAAATATGAATTTAGCTTTATATTATATTAACAATGAATAATTTCCAGACATCTACAGGCTCCGGAGCTTGCAGATGCATTGCATGAAGAATGGCACCAGATTCCTCACGCCGATTCCGAAATTTGGTATAAACCATCCCCACAAAATATCAGATGCCCCTTCATTTATTTTCTTGAGTACATGTATATATAATTACGGAGTTATAGTTAGCATGGAGTATAACAATGAAGGAATATAATTTTCTAATTATGTCCATAAATAAGAAACAGATGTTAATGTGATGAGACATATATTGGATCTTTAAGCATTTTAACATAAGAAACTGGAGTCTGGTGTTAAAATATATGCAAAAACTAAATTTACATCAATTATATCAATATTGTTCACAGCTGTGCTGAAATAACTGTAATAATGAAATGTTTATGCACAGTGTGATAAAAACTACAGATTTAGTGTGGATAAAACAAGAATCCATATCTTCAACACCATTAATAACCAAAACAGACAAATATTTAGATATATGTCCGAAAAATGTGAATTTACAGCTATCTGCATAAAAACAGGAGACAAGTGATAACTGCACAACAAGAAAACATCGACATAGGCATTTAATCTCTCTCTCACTCTCTAAATATTAGCGGACGGCATAAAACACGTTTCAGTGAAATCTGCGTCACAGGATTACTTCATGTGTTGTAAATACGGCAAGTGTGATATCAATACAGTAGACAACAGTTTCTTTTTATAGCAGGCCCCAAAAGTTCAATTTCATAGTATAACTGCACATTAATATTGCGGTCTCATACCTGAAGAAGTCAAAACGTCATGAAGATGATGGTTTACGTAAAGTGATTATTGTTTTAAATGAAAATTTCCTGTAGGAAATACTTCATCTAATGTAATAACACATAATTTTCACCATGTTCAGGGCTGGTAATTGTTCTAACGGGTTTCAAAACTGTATGTTTGATTAGCAACAATGTAAGCACTGAATAAGGAACAAACATAATTTGCATACAGAATATTACTTCAAAGCATCTTTGCTTAAAAGGATACATGTACTCTGATGTTCACAAGAAATTAACTGCTGTGTTTCAAGATCTGGCTGGTTAACTTCCGAATCTAAGAACTCGAGTGAGATTCAGACAGACGTATTCAGGGGCCAACCTACAAGTCGTATCTATGCTGGTCCATAACCCTGAGCTAATACAGGCTCCATTCACTGTGAATGTTACATCAGAACATCAGAATGTGATATACCCAATCGACAAGAACGGCATTCATCGTCTCTCCGAGGAAAGACAAGAGCTTTACATGTACTGAAGCTCCAATCTGCATGTGACCTCTTCACCGTGGATGGAGGTTGAGAAACTCCTCGGGAAGAATTGGTTCTGTTAATTGCAAAACAATGTTCTCTATTGATACCCCTGTTCTGTTGGGATTGATTTTTCACATCAATTACACACTATTGCTTTTAGTCTGCTCAAAGACTTAATTCTTGCACCGCCACAGTCTTGTCGCCCAGTCGCGGAAGTCACGTGCACCAGGTATGAATGGCACTGACGAGCTGTGGTTATCGACGACTACTGACGAGATTGGTGACATTAGCTCCATATCCGTGCACTAACACCATGTACATATACATAAAGAACGTAATGTAACCAGTGTGTCAATAGTGATACATACTAATGGATAAATTGACTAAGCATGGATATTACTGCAATAATATTTATCGACAAATTGACTAACATGCTATAATTTAAGTATAGATATATCTGAACACAACATGTGATAATGCTATTGTAGTCTGTGTCACACCCTGTTCTCACCAAAATACTCCTATTCAAAATTTCCCCCTAGAGCAGTTAAGCAAGTCTAGAATACTGGAGAAGAGGGTAAAGAAGTTCAGGGGCTCCTTTCATATAATATAATACCAATCAATATAAGTTATATATTATTGATTTACTTTAACCCTCTGAGATTATGGATAGTCTAATGTTATTGGTAAAGATGAAAACATATCAATTGATTACTGATTATCAAATAAATGGTACCAATGCTAATATTTATACCTTTGTAGTTATTATTACATCTGGAAGACAATTTTGGGTTTAATGATTTAAATTTTTTGCCTCCAGGTTTCAAGCATTCAGTCAATGGCTTCATGGTAGGTGATGAACCAACACACAAGAGTCCTGGCTGATACATAAACCAATGTGAATATGAGCAATGCAGAGTATGCATAGACACTGCACATGTATATATTCTCTTACATAGACCTGACAGTCAGAACTTGCAACAAATATGATAAAAATGTCAATCATCGAGAAAACAAAAAGTAGATGCACTTCATAAAAACAGGTCTCAGTTTCATGGAATCTGATGAACCTTTATCAAGACAGTGTCGTGTGACCATCAGCATGTCTAACATGGCACGAGCAAGACCCACAACATGGATAACCCATTGTGATCAAAATGAAAAGGACTTTTGTCCAATTTCATCAATCATGAGAATATAATACGTAGAGGTTGTCTCAGAGTAAGGTTGTCTTCTCTTCCTGCTGAAATCTACGAGAAATGTCGCCGACTTCCTGCGCAATCTCAGACGTGCTGCACAATCTCCAGAGAGGCAAAGGCATCAGTGGAAAGGAAGAGTAGTTCGTATCTAAGCCCTGATAACTCTGTCTTTCTAGCAGTGCCAGTCATTGTTAGGATGTTGGCATATCTACATCCGCTGATAATGCGTCACGATCTGGGAGGAGTTTCACTGGCCGACTGGAACCTTTGTACAGGTCCAGTAGTAACTTCATCATTTGTCTGGCTGATAAAAGTCCACCAGAGACTCTGTGCCATGTGTTCCCAAAGGGAGGAACCACGTGCCACATGACCCCCCACCCCCTGGGATGAATAGTGTGCAGCCATTGTCTGTGCATTTTCACGTGGCAGCATTACACCCAACGAGATCACACCTACAGAACTTTGTCTCATGACCATTAATTAGGTGGAAATATCACCCCACTATCATTCGATAAGATGTGCTTACAGAAAAAGATGATCTGAGAATTCAGAGCAGTCTTATATAGGATAAATATCAAAATATTGACTCATTTGTTTCAACTGCAGTTTGCACTATCAATGATCTTAAGACTATTTTGTACACTCGTTGCTCGACTGTAACACACGTGTAATGCGACTGTATCATTGAATTATTTGAGTACATTAATTAGAAGTGTCAGAGTGATCGTGGTGATCAGGATTGTGGTCCTATTGATAAAAATAAGATGTGTTCTTTCCTGCCAGTAGTTAATTGGATATCTCGAGGGATGGATTCAATCCTGCTGCAATAGGTTAAAGATAACACTTACCAACTGTGCCATGCCACATCCTCAAAGATCATGACTACTGCACAGCGACTTCATAGATAATCAGCATTCTAATCACATTGCTCAATCAATTTTACCATACGGTTTCTTTTCCGCACAGATGGGATTTTCAACTGTCGTGAGATTATCCACATCTGTGAGAGCTCAGATGATAGCGCCACGACAACTGCAATCTTTATACGTCTACATCTCTAACCAAAAACTACTAGATATCTTAACTTTGGAGAAAAGCGAACACAGAAATGTACATCACTGCCAGTGGACATTCCTTTTTTTTATCAATGGGAGACGGGCACGGGAATGTTCCAAATGGCAACTTTAACTTTAGAAAAACAATCGCGTCTTTGAACTTGCTTTCTCCTCACAGCATGAACGAATACTAAACAACAAATTGAGAGACATTCAACTGTGCTCTTTAGAACCCTATCTATTTTTTTAAGGTGCTAGCATAAATAAGCAGAGGGCGAAAAGAGCACCCTGTGGCAAACCCTCAGACCACCCACTTTAGCACTGGCAAACTGATTGTTCTTTAATGGAAGTAGCTATTTGATAGCCATTTTTTTTCATAACCCAGAATTCGACTAATCTCTCGGCCATCTCTTTGCAGCAGAGAAAACAAAATATATCTCATCTGAGGATGTGATGAAAATACACCATATAGAAGTTGAGCAGTTAAAAAAGATGTCAGAATTTCTATGTAATATACAAGAAAATAGAAGAAAATACAGTAAAAACATAATCATGTAATACTGGCCAAGTATACACACATATTCATCCAACTCTCTCTCTTTCTCTCCTCTATCCATATCTCCCTCCACTCTCTTCTCCCTATCTCACTCCACTTTCTTCTCCCTATCTCCCCAGCAGGTTAAGGAAGCCAGAAGCCCTCTTCCTCCTCCTCCGAGGAACAGCCACATCTCAATATTCTCATTACCTGGAGCTTGCTGCTCTCAATCAGGCCAACAGTTAAGTCTGTAGTCATTCCACATCAGCATTATCTCTCTTCCGCCTAATTCACTTACAACTTGGGTAACTTGCACCGAGTTTCTCTTGAATTCGATTCAATACCAAAACTAGGAAACAAATGTTCAGAAGTCCCACCAGGATTTATATCTTCCATATAAATATTTATAACCTAACATGATGCTGTTTTACAACTATTTAATCAAATGTTAATGAAATCAAATCTAAATCAATGAGGCAAATAATGAACACTTGGATCACATTTTACAACTGATAATTATGTTGTTACTGCGGCCATCAAACTTGACAGTCTACATGGGCATTTTTATTACCATTGCCGGCAAGCAAGTCATCCAATTTCACTAAATCTCTTCCCCCATCAAACAAGGAGGCAAGGAAAATTTGAAATTAATGAGGCACAGTAATGCCCAATTCCTCGCGAAAGACGATTCAATATGATCACGAAGTTGTTGAAGAGCGCAAACAGGAAGTGCATGTACATACATTAGCGGTGAACGGTAGTGCAATTGGAAAACCACCAACTATTCCTGGGAGAGACAGGAAATCTCACAACAGTCTCACGTGTCATGTCAAATGATAATTGACCGACTCACACAAAAATGAATTTCTATATATCTATTTGCATCTTCTCTCGAGATTTCCAAAACAAACTCTACCTGAAGAGATTGACGAGCAGCTGTGTATGTTCGCTCATCTACAAGGTTATTTAGATACAACTCCATTTATTTTTGGAATTTGTTCCAAGGACTGTTGCCAAACATTACATATTTTTTGCAAAACCATTTAATTAAATACTAAATGATTGCGTTAACAAAAAACCCATATACAATTGCAACTTCTGACAAACATACAAACAGCTATCTCTACTGCAGTAACACATCGACCGTCATTGTCGTAGCTCATTGTCATTATAATTCTAAATTGATTGTCATAACTGTAGTAATTCATTGACTGTAGTTGCTGTACATACATACCTATTACATTGATATTTGTCAGCAGATGACTTGCGATACCAGACAGATGAATTATTTCACACTTTAACAACTGTTGATATTGCAAGTAGCTAGTGAAATATATGTACTGTAGAGGAAGTACAGCCAGCCAGGAAGCAAAGCACCAGCTGGTACCAACAAACCAAGTCTGATCATGCTCCAACAGTACACAGAACATCCCATCATGATCTAATACAAAATGTAACTTATGATGCTAGACTATCCATAGTCTCAGAGGGTGATAGTAAATAGTTTAAATATAAATAATATTGATTTGTATTATATTTATATGAAAGGAGCCGCTGAAATTCTTTACCCTGTTCTCCAGTAATCTAGACTAGGGTGATCTGCTCTAGGGTGATATTTGGGTGAGTATTTGGGTGAGAACAAGGTGTGACACCGACTACACTGATGCATTTTCCAGCGGATTCAAACTCGGGACCTTTTATTACTATATTGTAACGGCATATCCTATGTAATGGAACATCAGAAGTAGTGTGTAGAATTGCAGAAAGTACCGACACTTCAAAATCAATCCCATGTTCTGCATCAGCTCTCTACTACAAGCTCAATGGATCATGAAAACAAACAAGAAATCTATAGATATGGTAATTCTGTGGCTACCATCTCAAACAACTGCGATTGTTCCGTCACTCACAAACAGAACATTTCTCGCAGGCAATGGCAGCACAATTGGATGATGTTGTCAATTAGCCTTAGAGGACTGCCATCCCAAAGGTATACTTGACATTTACACAATGCCATTGGCAAGGAACTGAGGAAAATACTATTAAAAAAACCAGTGCCAAATGTCTAATTAAATGATGCTACGTCTTAATCAAGATCATGATCAAACAATTGTCCATGGATGCACATATTTTTCTAAAATTAAGGAAAGAATTCCGAATAGGACAATAACAACCTTGTGAAAGTACGCAACAACATTACCAGAATGACAACTGCTGTACAGTCAAATATATCTCAACGTTGTTGTTGGACATATTTAGGCTTAGAGCTGCTTTCAAAATTATATCAACGTTAGCACATTTCATGTGTACACCCTTTTGTACTAGACCGGATTACACCGGTTTTATAGTACTAGCTCACTGGAATATCATGCAGCTGTGGGAATGTGGATACCCACAGAACACCGACTCTGAGCCGACCAGTCCTGGACTCTGAGCCGACCAGTCCTTGACTAACCATTTTATCTGGAATCGAACCATTGACCTACTGTTCTCCAGGCCAACACTGTAACCATATATCTACCATGTATTTTAAGTTAGCAATGTTTTCTGCAGACTTCCATAACTCCTACTAGTTTCTGCTCAATTCTATCAATACTTCTGGGAAGTGGAAAGTTAATAATCCTACCAATAACAGTCTCTACATGATTTCATAACCTTGCTTGGGCCTCTTTGGCTATTGTTATTAATGTAAATATGAAAATGTCACCTTTATTTCAACCTTCTTTCATGTTGTGATACACAGCACAGGGATTAATATTACTGTTATGAATATATAATTAAAATTTCATTAACAAAAAGATTCGATTTATAAATGCCAAAGAGTCACATTCATGAGACGCCTCTCATCTGGAACAGGTTTGGTTATGTACAGACACAACCTCCAGTTAAAAGTGGATCTCTATTTATAAATAGAGATCTGAATGCAGTAATGACCAGGATCAACATTCAACACCATGACAGAAATCCAGAGGGGTTGTCTAAGACATTTCAGCAGCAAATTTATACAGTGAACAGTCATATTGATCAAATTTACACAGTGAACAGTCATATTGATCAAATTTACATTTCAATCATTCAGGGCTGAACTTCCTCTAAAATGCAGCACACAATTATTCCTGGTCAGCTGAGTACTTTCAATTAATTCTTTGCTCAATGCCCCACCCAATCCCACCACCACCTGTAATCATTAGGCCCATACCTGCTGGCCTTGCCAGTCGATGGGGACTACTCAGTTGAATGACCCTGCTACGTCGACTTAATATACTTTTAAAATACCTGACTTACAATCCACATAGAGAACTCTATTCAGCAAAGTCAAAGACACACTAGAGATTTGCCTTTAGCAACAGAAAGTGATCGAAAGAAGGCGTTCAAGTCAATTTGTAAATGATCAAAATAGAATATAACTATCACTTGAAAAACGTTTCCAGTAAAAGCCTTGTATTCTTTGCAATTGAAACCAAGCCATTCAAGGACCAGTGGTCATTAGCTGGTCACTAACTGGTCACTTAGTGTACAGCATTCTTCATATTATTTTGCACTACTTGAAGACATTGACCTGATGCTCAGAATGGTTGTAGTTACAATTGATTGTAAGTCCAATTATAGGGAACCACTACAAATGTAAGTCCATTGAATGAAACACTTTTATCATTATAGTACTTGAGAATTGAGAATAGAAAATACGGTTAGTAGCAACAAGAGTGGTTCTTGCAAACAGATTTACTTTTGTAGCAGGTATAACAAATTTGACGTAAAATTAATTGTAGCTACATCTATTCTGAGCAATGTTGCACCTGAGAAAAATATCCCTGATCATTTTGTTCTCAGATGATGGACAACCTCAGAACAACCAGATGACAACATCTTAGCATAGTTAATGTGCTATTACTTCACAATCTTCTGCACATTACTTCACAATCTTCTGCAAAAAAACTATGTCACAGCCGTGGAAAGTTGAGCAGACAATCAAATTAAACATAAAAATGTCAGCTTAGACGCCAAGAATGACAAAGTCAGTGATTCAATGGGCCAAATCACGTGTCAGCAATACAGAACTGTGACCAACAGAGATATTAGGTCCTTTCATTTAACTGAATTACTAAAAGAATGCTGGTAAATAACCTTAGGCAATCCTCTTAGGTTTCATAATGCGGTATTCTGTTCATGAATGCAGGCAATGCCTGAACACATCATTCATCATTGGACTGTCTGTACCAGTAACCACCCAGTGCTTGCAGCGAAATCCCAGTGCTTGCAGTGCTTGCAGCAAAATCATCTTGAAAGTGACTCTAAATTTCCACACACACAAACACACACACACATACATACACACTGTCACACAAACACACACTTTCTTTCTCTCTATCACACTCCTTTTCTTTTCTCTTTCACACACACACACACACACAAACACACACACAAACACACACATCCACACGCACGCACACGCGCACGCACACACACACACACACACACAAACACACACCATGACCATAATTGATATCAGAATTCTGCACAGGCATACCGTATAAATCCCCTGCCTATTTCATCCCTCCTCACAATGTCAAGACCACGAAACAAAACGATGCATTCTGGATTAATAGATGTCATGCCTGGCATAGCGATGTCGCTGCACCAACGACTTCCTAATGCTCATGCCTCTCATGCTTCTAATGACAAGAAGGATACAAATCCCCGTCCTGGGAAATTGTGATTGCCGTCGCTGAGCCGAAGTTACACGAATTACACTTGCCTGGGTGTTTACACCGCTAAGTAGAAGATGATGTTTATCCAATAATGTGTGATAAACTGGCATTTCATTGACACCGTCTGATTGGCTGGCCGTTCATCTTTGCCGTGTAGTAGACAGTGTTTAATGTACAATGTGACAAAGATGGTGTTTGATCTGCAATGTCTATATTTTAGACTGAGTTTGATGGCAGTCAAGGCTGATGCTGATAAACTAAGGGAGATAACTGTGAAGCATGGCTGATGCTGATAAATTAAGGGAGATAACTGTGAAGCATGGCTGAATCTGATAAACTAAGGGAGATAACTGTGAAGTATGCACTTACAAATTCTTTAGATAATCAGATCTGTTATAGATATTTATCAAGTTGCATACCACCTGTATAACTAGTAATATCAAATCTGGAATATTAATTAACACAAATAATGAAACATCAGTTAATATTATGGAATATATTATGGAATATATTACTAACATCTCAAGAATCTATTATGCTACAATAACAAACATTCTATTCTGATTCAATATTTAACATTTAATTTATTGCAAGTTCTTCACTTCATAAATGAAATTTATTTTTATTTTTATTTGAGTCCAATGTCAATGAGGGTAATGGAATCCAATGTAAAAGTTCTCCATGTGTGTATATATATATATATATATAAGAACATTTCCAACATCGTGAGTATGAAAAAAAACATCTCACAAATGATATAGTTGTGGATGTAGGTTGCTTGTGGTACTAAACATACACATAAAAATAGGCCAAATGCACTCAAAATGTTCAGCAGAACTATCATATTAAGATAAAATAGACATAATTTAGCAGAAATTAGCTAATTTTAATGCAGCCGAGTAGATGATGATAAAGACTTGATAGTATACAAACTCATCAACGATAAAGTTGTTCCAAGTCCGTTTTTTTCTTCTCTTTCATCCGATTTTGATAAATGTAAATTGTTCGGCAAACAGGTGAAATTGCGGGAAACTAGCTAAGTAGCTGAAGTCTGAGACTGGCAGGTGGCTGGATGTGCTGGGCGGTGGCACTCGACACCATATCTCATACCTGTTTTCATAGACTTCCGGGCAAGAATCTGCGCGAATATGCATTTCTGCCGAACTGGAAACGTAATTTCTTTGCCACTTGTTGCTGTGAACCTAAGACCTCAATGGAGACTGCAACGTAGTTAGGTCCTCACTAATTTCATAAATGCAAAACCTCATGCCGATGATTTGTCAGGAAAGATGATCAGTCTGTAATTGTCATTGTCGATATATGCAGAGGCAAGAATAAGGAAATTTATTTACAGCGTGACGACAGGAGGGAATGTGATTCAGCCTTAGATTGTTAGTAGACAGCACCATCGATTCAGTATTAAAACACAAAATTATTCAACCTGAATACTACTAATATATATATATATATCGAGGCCTTACACAAATTTAGAACCACTAATAATTAAATTTTAAACTGAATGAAATTATTTGTAGTCTTTATTGGTGACTCAGAAATACGTGAATTGTTTGCATGCATGAAATAATAATAATAATAATATGGATATTTGTAAAGCGCTAAATCCACCCACTAGTGCATGCTCTAAGCGCTACAAGGAGTATGTACATGAAAGTAACAAAGGTACTAGGGCTGTATACAATCAATCAATGCATGATTAACCATTAATTAATTATTGGTTAGGCTTTCACAAATGAACATCAACATTGTGGCATCAATTCCCAACACTACTACTGAATAATCTATATTTCCTATGTATTCCTTACACACACATTATTCATTGTTACATTACCCCCTGTTCCTAGACTGAAGCAGCTGTTGATACAATATGCAGTGTGACTGACAATATTTTAAAAACTATCTCGATGTATTTCAGATGAGACATTAGCGGAGAGCTATATTTTTATGCTCTTTATAATTTGGATAACATCAAGACTGAATATTTGTGCTTTTCATTACACGACTAAACAATGTCATTCTAACCCAATTACGCCGAGCACCTGCCCGGAGTAGAAGCGAGTGCGATCACGTATGACTGAGGGCAGTCAGAAACAGCTTCTCCTCTGCAGTGTCTAACCTATGGTATTCATAGGGAAGTATATCCAATGATATATCCAGCCGTAGAACTTGACGACTTTCGCCCGTAGACATGTGGAAGGATTTCACCTTGACCTTTGCGATCAGTAGGACACTAAGAAAGTTAGGTAATCCAATCTTTTTTACTAGAACAAGGCCAGAATAACACTGAATGTTTTAGATAAAGTGTAGACGTCGAGTTCAAGGGATGTGCACATATTAGAGTCACTTTCAAGATTCTTTCACTTATATCACGACATGTCCATTTAGGGCAGGAGGTGTCTAACCTATGGTATTCATATCCTATCAATATCGCGTCAGAAAGGTAACCTTCGCGAACATTGATGCCGGGCCCCCGAGGTGGGATTTGAACCTGGAACCTTCGACTCCGAAGTCCAACGTTCTACCACTGCGCTACCACACGCACCTTTGTGAGATGGGGAATTTTATTGAAATATTTCCATCCGGAAATGACGTCTTACTCTATCATGCTAGATTATGACCACCGTGTATAATATACATATGTAGATAATTCTTATTATTGTAATCTCAAACATTCTCAACATTTCAAGTGAAAAAAGTAGAATAGTTTACATATTCTCCTAGAATATCCACAGACTACCTATATATCTCCATGCTGCTGGTGTGCCATGCCTCCAGGTATTGTACAAACCCTATTCCTTTGTACAAGTTATCATCCCACTCTAGCTCATCAGGCCCACTTCCGAATGCCTCTTCACATAAAGTGGAGGAAATTATGCAAATATCTTATGCGGCATTCTTCCAGCGACGACATCAAGAGGCATTGAGCAGTTTGCCCAGTAAGTATGACATTTGCAGTCACCGACTATGCCAAAGATACTGGATACGGGAAGCAGCGACACTAGACGCCAGTGTCAAATAGTCGCCGTTCACCCGCACGGGAAGCAGCGACACTAGACGCCAGTGTCAAATAGTCGCCGTTCACCCGCACGCGTACTGCATTTCCAAGTGTCTTGGAACGGTAACGATCGTCGTGCAAGGAAGTGACTTAGAAATTCTTGTATGAAGCCTATAATAGGCATCAAGTACGGGCTCTTGTACGAGACATGCCATCATGAACAAATTTGCACTTTCCTGAGCTTATCAGGATGCGGAGGAAAAGTGCAAATAATTCCTCTGTCGTAGTGGCCGTGCTACAGAGTTCCTGTTTCTGATACAATTACGCCTTGGCACAAAAAGGGCCATTAAATAAGTCCTTGAAAGGTAACCAAATTCTTGCTGCTTAGACATGTTAGTGGTGGGAGATTTCACTTATGCTATTTTCGTCAACTTGATTTGAACTCACGACCACTCACAAGACAGACTTTTGCGAATTAATAGAATTGTGAGTATTTGTATCGCGACAATCAGATAAATAGAACAGTGACACAAGTCGCTGTGATGACATTAACGCTAATAAATAATTTAATGTACACAAAGAAATACTGGTAGTAATAACAACGATATTTGAAAAACCACTGCTTGGAAGCATAGGTATGAGCTCAGTCTTATAGTATACTATGACCTTGACCTATGATGGCTTATATTCGAGAACTGTGTGAACATCCCGATGTCCAATTCAAGCTGCAATGTCAACAGGCCAGGACTACATTAAGAATTTCGATGTAATGGTTCCCATTCATATCAGTCCAGTGTCCTATTGCGGTGTGGACCTGGAGATAAGATTCCTGGCAATAACATCTGAAATCACTCTCACTACACTACACTGCACTGCAGACCATCAAGATATCGAACCATAGCTCGTCAGTAATAAATATATACAACTTTAAGAAAGTCTGTCTGCACTGTCCTTGCTCCATACTGGCTGTAATAAGAGCATATTTAACAGGATTCAACAGACCCACTCATAGACTAACATAACACAGCCGGCTCCAAGCCAAAGCTCTGATAACTCCAGGAACCATTCTTCAGCCTAGCCTCCGAGAACACTCTGGTAGTTTGACTGTGGGGGTCTCCCACTCCTACACACTAGCTGTGTGTGTGTATTTGGAATTCTAGAAACTTTTCCACATATCTTTATCTTCGTGATTCTGTAAAGACCTACTCAGGAGACAGATGGAGGTTGTTTGTGTGGGTGGGTCAGTGGAAAGAATGTGGGATGGAGAGAGACTCATCAAATATACTACAACACAGATCTGTTAAGGATCAACCTGTAGAAAGTGATAAAGTTCTGGATGAACGATATTGCTGATGAAATATAGGTCAGAATCCTTGACATGGAGATAAACTATAATAAAGTCGTGTTCAGAAACCTTTTGAAAATGACAATGAACACGGTGGATGTACATACATAGGTCTATGGTTTCAATTCACAAAGTGCGCATTCACTGTAACTGCAGCAGGTGCAGCTGAGTGTAGAAATAGTTATTTACATGTATAGTGGTGCTGATTGCTGGCGTTGTAGTAGCCTGGTGCGAACAAGCATGTTGCCATACCTCTATAGTGCAGGAGGTCGTTCGAGGTGCAGGAACGTGACAAGTGTGGGCCAGATGGGGATCTGGCCCATGGGGATCTGGCCCACGGCACTAGGGGACAGGATGCTCTGGCACAGACCCTCACCAAATGCCTTTTGTTTATTTTCAAAAGCAAATTAGTCGCACTTGAAAAGACATTAGTCTTGCAGTGATTGTAAATTTTAGCTTTTACACTAGCTGTAGTAATCGTTCATTTTAGCTTTGCATTGGTTCTTCATTTTATAGCCTTCTAGTGTTCGATCATTTGGCTTTGCAGTGATTGTTCACAATGTTCACTTTAGCCCCATAGATGTTCACTTTATCCTTGAAGCATATTTTGTTAACTTTAATCCTATGATGCATGCGATAAATTAGGACAATTGTGGTTGTATTACGATTAATAATCATGAATTCTATTTGATTTATGTCTTTTTAGACCGAGGACATCAGTTTATTCCTGGAATCACACAACATTATAGCAGTAGGAAATATAAATAATAAAATCTCCTCTGTGCATGTTTGAATATCCCACAGTAGATTAATAGCTAGTGAAGCAATGCTTGTAATTGCCTGGTAGATTACTTCTCATCAGACAGCATCATAAATGTGTCAGTTGCAGGTCTGGTACCATAGTTATTTATCACAGTGCTTGAGCTGATAATCATCCAACAAAACAATCTACATTTATTGCAGATGATGCCTAAACAGCTCTCAGACCCTATGAAGATACTATTTGAGAATAATAATTAAAGGCATAAAATGGGTGGAAAATCAAATAATTTTCAGGATGGGAAGTCATCATCTTTTCAATATTACTTCTCGTATTTTATTGCTGATGGGGTCCATCCCAACATTTTCACTTTGATCTCATACAAAGTCATCACTGATATCACACACTTTACGTGTTTGTGTTTTTTACGAGTGAACAAAATCAATATGAAATCCTGTTTCATCTGACGTTGTGAATAGTACATAGATTTCACCCCTCGATTACTCTTCCC
>JAUTBT010012633.1:0-23532 GCA_032361225.1 Lepetodrilus schrolli
TGTGTGTGTATGTGCTTACAACACGTTTCCGTTTTTCCTACAAAAAATAATTTTAATGTACGAGGTAAAAATAAATAAAAACAATTAACTGACTCAAAAACACGGGTTGATAGATCTGGTTATCATTAAGAAATGAGAAAACATAGGATTTGCACTTTACAATCGCACAATGAAAAAAGTGCATAAAACAGCTACTCGCCATCATGTAACAATTAGTGACTAACTGTATCAAATCATCAGAAACATGAGATATACTCGAAAATGATTGACTACCCAGAAGACGTACCAAAATTGCAGTGCTCACAATAGATAAATAAGATATTGTGGTGCTTCTGGTACATAAATATGAGATTGTGGTGCTTTAAAACAGAGAAACAATGGTGGTGTTCCTCGGACATAAATACATTTGACGTGCTTCAACTAAGATTATGGTGTTTCCAGGGCTGGTTACTCATATCAGGATAGGTACATCTTAATGTGATGTTCTTCGTTCCATCAGCAAGATTACAATTCAATATGGGAGGCAGTAAAAAAACTGCCATAATAAATAGCTGCGGAGGGTTTCAGAGATATACAGATATATAAGTTCATTCAAATAATAGTCTTGTCAGTCATCAGATTTGTAAAAAAAAAGTTTGTTACTAAGTAAAAGAACGTTTCTGAGTGGAAAGATTTACAGTAAAGGGAAGTAATTCTATGGGTCTCGATTCACAGTACTGGCTAAAATGTAATCACAGCAATGTCGGTGCAATAAACCTAGCCACTATGACAATGCCCCCCACCAAACCCCACCCCACCCACACACCCCCAAGTACACAGAAAGTGAATTGTGATCCTACTGTGGTCCATGTAAGTATGTAGATAATGAATTTGGTACTGACATCTCACTCTAACCACTAATAAACAGAAAGTAGCACTGGCATCATCCAGACCCCCAGTAAACTGAAAGTAAAAGTGGTACTGACACTGTCCTACCCGACCCTCAGTAAACTGAAAGTAAAAGTGGTACTGACACTGTCCTACCCGACCCTCAGTAAACTGAAAGTAAAAGTAGTACCGACATCAGCCAGACCCCTAGTAAACTGAAAGGAAAAGTGGTACTGACACTGTCCTACCCGATCCCCAGTAAACTGAAAGTAAAAGTGGTACTGACACCATCCTACCCCGACACCCAGTAAACTGAAAGTTAAAGTGGTACTGACATCAGCCAGATCCCCAGTAAACTGAAAGTAAAAGTAGTACTGACATCAACCAGACCCCTAGTAAACTGAAAATGAAAGTGGTACTGACACCGTCCTACCCCGAACCCCAGTAAACTGAAAGTAAAAGTGGTACTGACATCATCGGCGTGTTTCCGGCTCTCATCCAGGGCCATCTGCAGCTTGATGTCGTCAGTCTTCTGTTTGCGGACCTCCTCTTCATGCTCCTCTTTACTCATAGCCAGCGCCAGCTGCAGCTGTAGTTCCTCCTCCCCTACAGACGACGGCCGCGCGTTTTCCAACTCCGTCGACATCCGTCGACTACTGCTGCTGGTGGGTGATACTGAAACAATAGCAACACTGAAAGCAACTCTCACAAACACCTGGATTATCCTTTCATTATGTATCTACTAAATAAATTTAAAAAATTGATAATCATATATATAAAATATTATAATAAGTGAGCGAGTTATTGTTTTACATTGTGGCAGGAAACTCACTCATATGCGAGGATAAATATTATAATAAATTATCATATCAAGTACTGGGTGTACCCAGTGAAGCAGGGTGTATCAATTTATAAAAGGGCACATGTCAGCAAGAAAGATGGATAGGAGAGCAGTATGGTCTCTTGGTGGTTACAAGAGCTTCATGAAAAGGTGCCCAGGACTATGTATGTGACAACATTTGTGCAAGACCTACTGTCATCATATCCAGATCCTGTGGCAACACTATATGAATCTGTATAACCTCCAGATCCGGACTGAAGTGTCGGACTGCCAGCACCGAATCTCGACTGAGACTGAAACAAGAACAGTCAATCTCATAATGATGAGAAATATCTGAAAGCATGAGTTATCCTCCAAATGGAATTTGAACAGCTAGATTTTAATTTGACATGGTATCACTGCATGATATTTACCTAATATCAGTGGTAGATAAACAAATACTGAGGAGATACTGGAATACAATAATAACCACAGAAGACTATAAGGTTATACAGACAGGGCATACAACAAATAAATATTTCAAGAACACTGCTGCTATTGTATCAATGGCAAGATCAATATTATCTATAGCTGATTTTACACATTCAGCTCATTAACCATGTTAAGACAAACACAGGAAGTTTTGATTCCATAATATGAACATGAGAAGCAGGAAAGAAGTGAAACTACAGTAGCAAAATAATACCATTGTTGAACCAGGGTTGTACAGTGACATGCTGAAGAGTGGTATAGACTACACAGTCACATGCTAAAGAGTGGTATTAACTACACGGTCATCACGTGCTGAAGAATGGTATTAACTACAGTCACATGCTGAAGTGTGGTATAGACTACAGTCACATGCTGAAGTGGTATTAACTAAACAGTCACATGCTGAAGTGTGGTATAGACTACAGTCACATGCTGAAATATGGTATTAACTAGTCACATGCTGAAGTGTGGTATTAACTAGTCACATGCTGAAGTGTGGTATATACTACACAGAACATAACAGTACACACTTGTCTAGATTGGTTTGTTCCTATTTTTCCATAGCTGCACATATTTAGACAGTGTATGTTGCACTTAATAATATATTCTTAAAGGCATGCACAGATGTATTGTAGTTTTCTTTAAAATGAACTACTGTTAATAAATAATACAAGACATATACGGTAGGCAAGAGTAAAACTCATACATTAGGGACTCTGGTTGAAAAAATATATTATCAATTCATGTACTAAAAAACAATCAGACGTTCACACTTAAGCCATACCCGCTCTGAATTTCCAATTCCCATGGCACTTTGTGCGAAACGTTCTTTAGCCTTCAGTGCTTTCATACGTTCATTTTTTAACCGTTCATCATCTGACAGTAGTGCCACCAGCTGTTTCGCCTTTTCTCGCACATTCATGCCCTGGTCCTTGTTATCAGCATCTATGTATTGAAAACTTGTCAGTGTTTTGATAGCGTGAAAGTTTTCCTTGCACTGTTGGGCTACCTTCTCACTGCCTGTTTTGATAATATAATCCAAAACCATTAATGATTTGTACACATGCCGCCAGTTTTTCCCATCATCGTTTAACCGCTTCCACACCATCTGCATAATTTCTGTGAATGCCACAACATTGTACGTGAGGTCGGCAATCTCTGACATTAGAGTGCTTGAAGGACCCCACGGGTCATTTGATGTGGCCTCTCGCACTTTGACCTGCGCGTCCGAGTAATTCTTAACCACATTTTTCAGTGTTCTTCTAATTGTTGGCATCTTGTCTGCAATGACGTTAAAAGCAACACAAACTTCTGTGAGTCTTTAAGAAGTCAAAACTTCATAACTTGATATGTAAGATCTGAAAGGAAAAAAACCAAAATATTAAAAATAAAAATAAACTGATTTATGCAACATGTTAAAGTTATGGTTGACTATTCGAACTTTAGTAGCATTCCAAGTTTGTGACAAATACATGATATAGAAATCCATGCATTTACAGTGGTAAGTTTATGGCCAGGTAGTCACCTGCCATAAGTCTTCAATGTAGCTATCAAGTACAAGTGTGATGACTTCAAACACTTGGGATTTTCACTTTCTTTCAACTGTTGTTCAAACAATCTGTTTGGAGTTGGCCATGAATGGTTAACACGGCTCATTATGAATCCATTGACAGATTTATTGTATAAGTGAAACAGGACTACTGCTGATCCAGGAATTCGAACCTGAGTTGCTGGATTGTGAGTCCAATGCTCTACTGAGACCAGTAGGAGCATCTTATATCACACGCGGCTACATAAGGATAAAGTCACCAGATCATTCTGGACACGTCAACCCCAAAATAACATCAACAATGCACATGTCGAGAATTATCTCCCTTGAAAATCAAAAATACAGATCAGAAAAAACGAATGCTGATGCATTTATTGTGGCACACTTTACATAATAAATCTGCATCATCGTTAATTTTTTTCTTTCAGATTCGTGTTTTCGATTCCACTGAAGGTGCATGCACATTTGTGGATAACTGCCAGTTTGCTTGATGAACAGGTGGGGGTTGATGAACAGGTGGGGGTTGATGTGGTCAGAACAAGCTAGGTAACTTGCGCTTGATAACTGTATAGAAGACTTATGGCCTGCATGTGTACAATAGCATAGCAATGACACTACCTAGTCATAAACATTGTCCATTACAATCAGGGCTCCAGACTAACAAAGTAATAATCTGAGTTAGGGCAAGTCAGGCCTAGTAGAAAAGGCACAAAAGATGCTAAATGTTAAGAAATAGGTTGCCTACAGTGCAATGTAACTTGCCCCTGTTGGTCGGACATATGTTCGTCTAGAGCTCTGACAGTGCTTGCATTGTTTGTGAAGATGTTAGGTGATACTCATTACTTGGAGAAACGTCTGCTAACCAACTATACTGCAGCTCAATCAGCCGAGTTTCATTGACACACACGTACACAATGTGTGGCTTCTAGTTCCCTTAGTATACTTGAGTGTACTAGTAATTTATTATGGAATGTTGACATAAAATTTCCGCCACTCCCTAACATAACACGATGAATAACGAGTAGACAATGGACTCTAAACTACATATCTAAATCTATAGAGCATCAATAAACATCGGAAGTTGATACGTTATCCTATAACACCATTAGGATAATATAAATGACTGGAAGTCGAAACACTGACATCAATACAAACGGAAGTATGATTGGCATGTGTGCAACTTCCGATGTGTTGTTTTTTCTGGAACGAAGAGAACAGATTAGGCAAGTTTCTTATTTTCTATTTTCATTTGGTACACGTCATTAATAGAAATATTATTTTGTAAATCTGTAACCAGTTGTATGAGTGTCACTTCTAAGGAATTCTAGTTATTTACCCCAAAATATTAAAAGTATTTTCTTTAGACACTAACTTCGTCCTTCCTGAAGTAGAAAAATGGCGAACTGTCACTTCCTGTGACTAATTCGGCGGGGAGGTAAAGATAACAGCCATATTTGTAAGGGTTTTAAGTTAGGTAAAGTGATTTAGTTAGGACTTTTGATCATAATTGTATTCATATTTAATCTCCCAGTGTTTAAGATGTTACGCAATTCAACATTGAACATGTTTACTTTCAGGAACAAATGAAAACAAGAAATGATCTCCCATTATATTCATGGTACAACTAATTACATACGCACTGTAAATATTCGTTAAATGTCGCAAGAATAGTTAAATACTATTTTAGTATATTTATATGATGAATATTCTATATAATGGATACATACTACAAATAAGACAAAATGTAAACTATGAAAATATTTGAGAATAACAAAATATAATAATGATGGCTTAATAATAGTCGTCCCACCTGTAGTATCATTATTGACAAGAAGAACCTGTCTGAAAGTTGGCCTTCTTTGGTGTGACGATTCTAGACGTGACTGCCCAAGGGAATGGAACGGGGCAGTTGTGTTAGACCTGTCCACTAGTGAGAAGGTTTCGTTTGTTTGTCAACTTTCTGAAGTCTAAGCTAGTGTTTGTCTTTCTGAAATGTACATGTCTAAATCATTTTTCTTCAGTTTAGAACAGAAAATTATGTTATGTTGTAGACTGCCTTACACTGGCAGATTAATTTCAATATTTTTTTTCTTAATGAAAAATAAATCACAATGTAAACGTGTAATGCACAATAATGTTTCATTCTCTTCCCTATTTTGTAAACAGTATCTACAATTATACTTAAGTGGATAGTGATTACCATATTATTCGGCTAATCACAAAGTTGCTACAGTAGATTCTAATACCATATCTTGTGATACTTGTAATTTTCTACAACAGTCTTTAATCTATGATTTTAAACATGGTAAAGTATAACATTAACAGTAACACTCAGTATTGTAGGTATAGGAGTTTTGATAGATCTAGAACTACAACCCTAGCCAGGCACTTTTGAGAGCAATTGTCTTTTGCTTTTAATAATACTTCAAGTGATACAAATTTGTATTGGAACAATTAAAAGGGGGTTGGTTAAATACATGGCAACAGGTTCTGCTAATTGATGGACCTTCAACTTCCAAGATTGCAATTTAGATTGACTTTATGCACAATTACTGATTAGTGGTATGTACACAGTGATAAAAGTATGTTGATATTGGATGATATTATATCTGGTTAAATCACAGAGCAGGGATGGAACTTAACTTTACAATGTACTCGCCAGAATAACGATATATAGGATACCTTTAACATTAGGAGAAATGGATCGGGCCGCTGGGCGAGTAGGAACTTCTAACCCTGACAGAGTAGTGAAGGATTAGTACTACCAGGCCATAAATACATGCTCACTGTGAAGAGGCATGATGTGCTCATTAGTGAGAATACCTCCCCAATTTAATTAACAATAACTTTTTTTATGGTTCAAGATCATTAAACTTTTTTTGAGTCAATTCATATCAGCAAAGATTCTTTGCTGCACATGTACAGAGCTGTTAGTAGCTGACCGTAGGAGTACTTTGCTGCCTTCCGATAGTAATTAGCACGAACATAAACAGATAGTTTTTAAAGCTTTTAATCATGAACTGTCTGTCATTGATAAAAATGCAGTAGTTTAGGTGTTGTATTTATTTACACATGTTAATTTCTTGAGTAGGTGAGATAAAAAGTTTACTATTGACAAATATGGACAACAACAATCTGTCTCTGTTTAGTATTGTTTTTTCATCATTATCCTGGGATTAATTGCTACTATATCAATGGAGAGGAGTTAACAGGTATCAGTGAATGCCTAAACTGTTACTGATGACTGACACTTTGTGATTATTCTCACAGAACTTTGTAAATCAATTCATATTTTTTTTTGAATGTGACAACAACGCGAGAAATACGCCAGATGAGACACTAATTAATTAGCCTAATAACAGCCCTGCACAAATAATGTCAAATAATGTGAATAGTACGTTTAGAATTATTGTCACATATAATTTATTGATGTACACTGAATTTTCAAAACAAAATGTAAAGATCTTCAAGAGGAAAATGCTTTGAAGTAAGATGTTGTTACTAATGTTAGCTGTCAGGTTAACACTTAAAAATATAGACATAACCATTTTATTAATTATTATATTTTTTCAGATGTGATGACAATGTGAGAAGATGCTGCTGTTAACAACACTGGCCGTATCTGCCAGTATTGTCATAGTATTGTCATCTCAGGTGCTCACTGCCCCCAGTACGTATTTCCCTCTACGCAGCTCATTCACTGCCAAATGTATCCAACTACTTCACTGCTAATTTAATTCATACATTTATATGATATAGGGGTGGGTGGTAGCGCAGTGGTAGAACGTTGGACTTCGGAGCCAAATGTTCCAGGTTCAAATCCCGCCCCGGGGGCCCGGCATCAATGTTCGCGAAAGTTGCCTTTCTGACGCGATATTGATAGGATGCGATGTCAGTACCAGCCAGTGCTCGCAGGTTTACTGCAACATTCAGCGCTACAGATGTCGTGATATAAGTGAAAGAATCTTGAAAGCGACTCTAAAGCCCAATTTAAAAAAAATATATATAAAAATTATATGATATATTATATTTATATGACATTTATATGATATATTTATGTGCCACTCTACTCATCCATATATGTTACAGGCAATAACTGTTCCCATTCAGACGATTGTGGCTGGTTGTCACACTGCAATACGACGTATTTCCGATGTGCATGTCGCCAGAAATACAGTCTGCACAGCAACGGAAAGGATTGCGCGAATGGTTGGTAGACTACATGACTGATTGTTGATAATGACTCGGTGGGACACAGGACTATGGACCCATATCAGACAATTGTGAAAACATCAGTGTTCTGTGAAATAGTATCTGTTAATCAGTTATAATAGCATAAATAGTCAGCAAATGGAATTATATATTTTAAAATTAAATTTGTTTTCCATGGCAGGACTATGAGTGACGTGAGTAAGATGAGGTAATAGCGTTGTTTCGTATTACAGACCTGTGTTCTGGTGTGAAAGACTGTGTAGAGTGCTCTACTGCTGACAAGTGTAAACGGTTGGTATTCTGAAATGATTGCCCAAATATCTGTACTGTTTGTTACAGGCGAAGTAATCCTCTAGGGTTACATTGATTGCATCCTTTTTATCAGGATTCTAATAGCACATATGTTCCATATGACTTTTGCCAGCTATCTTGCTTCTTAAATATAATTGAAAAAAGTATAAATTTATAATAGGTGCAAATTGACTGTCGTTTCACCAGGTCTCCACATCAATGCTATGTTAGAGGTATTTGACTCCAATGCAAAGAATGTTAGAGGTATTTGACTCCAATGCAAAGAATGTTAGAGGTATTTTCACACCTTCACCCACTTGTATTGACAAGTTTATATCCATGCTGTGGTGGTCTATTCAGAGTGGTGTCCATGCATTCTGATCGTCTGCATTTTTTAATTCGTGTTATTTCACACTGAAAAGTAACAGTGTACCTGGTGTAAGTGACATTAAAGATCTCCTGTTTATCTTAGAATACTTAGAACTGGTTGAATAGGAAAGTTTGCTAATTTGAATTGATTCTGTGGATGCCCATCAAGTGCAACATGCTTGCTGATTAATGAAATGGTATGTCTTACTTTCCAGATGTGTGAGTTTCATCTCCAAGGTGACGGGACAGTGTGTGGACAAATGTAATGGACAAGCGGAGATCTCGGAGAAAGGAAAACATCAGGGCAATGTGTGCACAGGTACATGTCTACACCGAAATGTTGGCCGGTTTACTAACATTCATTGCAATTTGACGACTACTTGTTAATTTTTGAATGGGCCATCTCACCAAGAGAATATGGCTCAAGTCAAGTGCATAGCTGTGGTATCGAAGAGAAGTGTGTCAAATTTGATCTTTTATATCACTTAGTTATTTTGTTTTCCTAAAAAACAACAGTCAATTGAGCAATGAAAAGAAATATGTTGTATTGCCAACTGGTATAATAAGTATGAAAATATGAGTTTTATTACAAATGTATTCCATGCTTCAGAAGCGAGTGACAGTCCTGATGTGCTGATTGCCGTGGCGACGGGAGTAGCGGCTGGACTGCTGCTGTGTATCATGGGGGCGGTCTGCATCTGCTTGTACATCCGGCGAACACGGTCAGCTCACTGTCCATCATGTCCAGAGACCTGCATTCTCAGTAGTTTGTTGTAATTGATATAACATAATCTTACAAAATTGTTTGAAATTTAAGCCGAGATTAATATAATTTTATCCTTGGTTTGTCAGTACCAGCCAGTGCTCGCAGGTTTACTGCAACATTCAGTGCTACGGATTTTGCAGGTTTCCCCCTGCTTTTAACTGACAAGCCGTGATATACATGAAATAATCTTGAAAGCGCATCTAAACCACAATTAAAAAAAAATAATAATACAAATTATTTAAAGTATTTGTTTAGCCTAATTAGGTAATGAAAACATATTGCATGTAAGTATGATTCAAAATGTATAAATTATTCTACATCTTTTCAATTTATCTCTGTCACGCATAGAATCTAGTAGGGAATAGTAGCACTTAATTTTTTATTAAAGTTGTATTGGTAATGATGTCTTGCTATTCACAGAAAAAACATCAATCTGCAAGACAAGCATTACAAGTCGCGGGAACTTGAGATGGGTAAAGTGAAGCAGGTGAGTAAGATGGAACACAGTAGATTATTGGTAGTTGATAGAAGAGCCTTTGTCATCGAACAGACTTGTTTTACTAAACTTGTGGATTTTTATTTGGTCTTATTGTACAGTGTGTTACAGTAAGATTTTGTATGTTTCAGATTCCTGTTTATGACAATCAAGGTTTTGGTAAGTAAATAATTGGTTCATTGTTCTATACACACTGGTCGCATCAACCCTAGTGTGTACCTTTTTTTCTTCTTTTAAAAAAATTGTGGTTTAGAGCCGCTTTCAAGATTCTTTCACTTATATCACGGCTTGTCAGTTTAGGGCAGGAGGAAACCGGGAACATCCGTAGCGCTGAATGTTGCAGTAAACCTGCGAGCATCGGCTGGTACTGACAAGACCAAGGATGATAACTGCATTGCCACTCTACAGACAGCGCATCCTATCAATATCACGTCAGAAAGGTAACTTTCACGAACATTGATGCCGGGCCCCCGGTGCGAGATTTGAACCTGGAACCGTAGGCTCATAAGTCCAACATTCTACCACTGCGCTACCACCTGCCCCTAGTGTGTACCTGTGTATATTACAGAGAGTGAGAGTCTGAGAGGGAGTGGCATCAACCCTCGTGTGTACCTGCAGCAGTTGGAAGAACTCCGTCCTCACACGGAGACATTAATGACTGTCCTTGGACAGATCCGACGCAAACTACGCAGCATGGAACAGGATGATCCCAGAGTACCTACTTACAAGTGAGTGATTCCATTATGATTTGGTAATCCCAAAACTTCCTGGTGGAAGAGATTCTGAGTGCTACAAGAGGCCTAAATATATATATACATGTTTAGGGAGTTACGACTCGTGGTGCTATGATAGTGGTATGAGATTGGTGCACATGGCAACCAGAACATTGTGGGATGGGTGTGGGGACGGGCCTTCTGGCTGTCTACAATTTCACTCAGGACACCCCTTTAATATCCCTCAGTCTTTTATCTTTGATAAATATGTTATTAATTTATGAAAATATATTTTTAAAGTAGCTTACAAAATGCCCCCAAATGATTTCCGACATTTTCAATTCAATGATATGTTGTACTGTTTGTCTTCTTACAGGGGCGTGATCCACCAGCTGTGTCGAGTTCTAGTTCTACTTCACAAGAAGGACCCCACAATCAGTATTCCGTCCGACGCTCTAGGACTGATAGAGTGGGCTCAACAGATGCTGGAGGACCACAGAGAGCAGGAACAAGTGAGTTGTAGACAGCTGTGTGGGGTAGACAGCTATGTGGGAAAGTGTGGGGTAGACAGCTGTGTGGGAAACTGTGGGGTAGACAGCTGTGTGGGGAAACTGGGGGGTAGACAGCTGTGTGGGAAGTGTGGGATAGACAGCTGTGCAGAGAAGTGTGGGGTAGACAGCTGTGTAGGGTAGACAGCTGTGTGGGGAAGTGTGGGGTAGACAGTTGTGTGGGAAGTGTGGGGTAGACAGCTGTGTGAAAAGTGTGGGGTAGACAGCTGTGTGGGGAAGTGTGGGGTAGACAGCTGTGTGGGGAATGTGTGAGTAGACAGCTGTGCAGGGAAGTGTGGATAGACAGCTGTGCAGGGAAGTGTGGGTAGACAGTTGTGAATGGTAAGGATATTGAGAATGACCTACTACACAAGTACTGTAAAACAGTAATATTTCGCGGACACAAATATCTGTGTTGTGTTTTTCATTCATTAGTATTAATTACATCGTACAGTAATACATCCACTTCAATAGTAAACTTAGGGCTTCATATTTCGCGTGGACCATAATTTTGCGCAAAATGTCTTTGCGCGTATAGCACGTAATATAAGTCTGCGTGTAATATAAGTGTTTTACAGTATTGGTTTGTTTGAACAAGGTGTTTATAAATGGCATTTCCGTGTTTCATTGTCATGTTTTTTTTTTATCTCTCACTCAGGATGAACAGACTGTTTCCTTGGGGACAGCGGAGACCCCAGCCAATAGGATCTCATACATCGACGTGGACTTGGAGCATGTGCACTCTCCCGTGTATGCCACCCCTGTAGGCGGCGGTCTGCCTGCCCACCCCCTCAACTCCAGTGATACCTCCGGCTACTACAGCAGTGTTCCTGTTCCTCTGCCAGAACTCAACAATACTGGCTATGCAACTATCAACCGCACACCAGCTAATCCATCCACTTTTAACCCCAATAAGAACGTGTTGTCCAAAACAGGTTCAGTGAAAAACAATGGGAACAATGGGAAGTCCCGATCTAGTGCTGTGACTAATACAGGCTATTTTGCAAATGGCCGCTACTATGATCCGAGCCCTCAGCCTGTTGTGTATGCTCCTGCTAGCTCTTACAGTGACCGGAGTGCAGGGCCCCTGTCAACTTTCACAAGCGACGTCCATAGGTCACGGTCATTTTCTGACAGTGAATCGTAAGTAGATAAGTTGGACACACCTTAAAAACATCAAGACCTCCATAGGTCAAGGTCATTTTCTGACAGTGAATCGTAAGTAGATAAGTTGGACACACTCACCTTAAAAACATCTGACCTCTATTCGACACTGGAATTAACATATAATAGTAAAGCCAGTGGTGGTATCTTCTTAATAAGTAGCTGTGTCATATCTTGTTTGGTAATGATGTCGTCACAAATGGGTGAAAGATTCCTGCAGCGGCATTAAAACTCCATAATCACTGATTCACTCTGTCAATGTCAATGTCAAGATGGTTTGTGGAAACTCGAGCGTGTATTTGATAGATGGTATTATTGACCTATCTTGTCGGTACTAAATAGTATGTTTTCTCTTTCCGTTTTAGGGATGAAGATGATATGAGTGGTGAAAATGATGGTTTTCCGTTTGACCCCCGGGATGCAACGGATCCAGTGGAGGTTTAGCACCGGAGTAGATATTCTTCATTCATCGGCAACAACGATACAATTACTACCATCATAACCTGAAATGTTGTCAGAGATGATTTGTCCCATCACAATTAATTTACTCAGTTTGGGGTCATTTTATGAACATTTTACTGGCTTAGGCCGATAGTGGAAAATGGTAAATGTCCATTTAACTGCCAATATAGTGATAAATCAAGTCCATCCAACATGTGAGATTTTTCGGATGCTCATCTTCTTATAATATGCCTTGGGTTGGATTGCAAAAGTGATCTAAAGAATGGCCTTTGTTTAACAATGTGCCTTGTGTTAGAATGGCCTTTGTTTAACAATGTGCCTTGCAGTGTATAATTTATTATATTGCAAGAGTTCTTATCATTAATATCAATGGCTTTTGTCTTGCAATGTGCCTTGTGCTAATTTTCAAGAGTGTCTATGAATGGCCTTACAACAAATTTTTTTTTTTAATATTACAAGAGTATGTATGAATGACCTTTGTCTTACAACCTATCTGTATTTTTTTGTATTTTACAAGAATTTCTATGAATGGCCTTTGTCTTACAATGTGAGTTGAGATAGACTGCAAGAGTCGCAACACGTTCTCAGTATTGAATGTTTCTCATTGGAACTGGATGAAACATCTTACTCTAGGATCTCTAGACTGCTGCTCGTCTGTCTGTATGAACGTGATACTGCTTAGCACATTGCTCACTGCTCATTCAACGTCTTGCTCATTAAAATCTTACTCGTCAAAACCTTTTTATCTTGATAGGTTTTGACATTCCAATTTCACCTATCATATGTTTCTTGTATGCTTACATATCAAATAATACTATCAATCTATGACATTTTCTGCACTCTGGACATCTAACCGTTTCACATTCCAAATTCGTCTCGCATTCAAAACTGCTATAGTATGTATCTGAAGTATGTATGTATAGTCAAGAATTGAGAGATATATTGACTTGATAACATGTTTATTACCATGCACTTTCACAAAATGCATTTGCAAAACATTGCCATGGTTACTGAGGTAGTATTACTATGGTTTCCTAACTGTTATTTTCTCAAGATTGCGACTGTTTCCAGGGTTCACTCCCACCTATAGCACTGGTCAGTTTTGACAATAGATTGGTATTAAAGGGCAAGGCCATAATGATTTAGGTCAATCCATTCAAATTGGAAATAAATGAGGGGTTTTTTGCGTCAAGTTGAGCATATACAATGCATATGTAGTGGGAAATTGAACTGGGTTGGGTTTTTTAGGAGAAAACTGGTAAAATGGCCAGTCGAAGTTGTTGCATGGTACCCAGTGTCAAGGGAGATAAGCAAGGCTCATTTTCTGAATCAAACTGTTCTTATTTGTAAACTTCAATTAAATAGTAAACATAGTGAAAAATTATGTAAAATTATATATTTTTGAGAAGATAATAATCAAATCTAATTTTAGAAAGCAAAATATGTTGGGAAAAAGAAGACATTTATTTCATTATGGTCTTGCCCGTTAAGGGCTATTGTTTATTTTGATATCGGGCTATATCGAGTGAGTGCATCTCAGCAAATACATGCCATGAACATTTTCAAAATTCAAGTTTTATGTTACTCAAAATACCTCTATATCATAAAGACACGTTTATTATTTAAAATTACTATACTGATAATAAATATTAACCGAACACGTTAATTACCCCCCCAGAAGATGATCCACTTTTTATAAAATGTTTGATGACCCACCATTGTTCAGGTACATGTATACTACTAACTTGACTAGAATGTATCTAATATCTAATATTTTTAAGTTGGATAGTTTATAGATTTTAAAGATTAATATTTGCAGAAACAATTCTGTTCATAATACATTTGATACAGGCGATAACACAGAGACTAATCACAGTTAATCCGTTACCACAAAACTCTCACCTAGCCAAAACCCAATGTTGTTGTAACAGATTAGTTTGGTAAGGTTTTTGACAAGGTGGGAGGGCTTACTCCCATTTGGTCGAATTCCCAATTGGTCGAACTACTAAAACAACAATAGATATGGTTCAATGGTCATACTGATATGTATGCTGTTACCTCAGTCATTGTAATGAGCTGTTCCAGATTAGTTGGAAACAGATTATTATTGTATAAATATCGCTTAACTCATAAAATATGACAAATATCGTTTCCCTTCATGTAGTGGCCGTTTGAAAATAATTAAATAAGATGGTTTCCATCTAAAAATGTTTATTTCACCTTAATGTCTCTCATAACGTGACAATCGATGTAGAGTACTGTAGGGGCGTCCTGGTTCTGTCAATACCTGCTTGAGGCGACGGACTCTGTTTTCTAGTTCCCGGTAGACTCTTTTCCTCGGTGGTGGTGCAGCTCCTGCATTCATCTGTAACAACTTTGCTCTTTCACATTTCTCTATTCAAGTCTCTCTTGATCAAGTCCACAAATCTGTACATGTTGGGATGTCGATGAGGAAGCAGCCTGTTGACTCGCGAATGGAAACCTTCCCAGATTGTTGTTCGTTCTTGGGCCGGATGTGATTCCACATCCGAAGAGGATGTACACTGGTAAATAAGCCAGTGTCCGTCTATAATGAAAACTTGTATTAATAGAAGAAAGGAGAAAATATGTTTATGTGCGGCAGACCGTTTAACTAAACCATTGTCCATCTGTAATGAAAACTTGTATAAACATGAAGAGGCCATTGAGAAAGTATCAGTAATAATCCATCTGTTTAGTTTACTCAATTGATGGGTCAGTTCATTAAATATGCAGGTAATAAGGTAGTGTTTACATAAAAGACAAGTACTTATTTTTGGACCAATTGGCATTTCGACCAATTTGGAATTCAACCAAATGGGACAACACTGGTGGGAGGACACCGTTTACAGCTGTTCCTAATCTAACTGTACAGCTGTTCCTAATCTAACTGTACAGCTGTTCCTAATCTGGTTACAGCTGTTCCTAATGTATCTGTTTACATCAGCCCATTTCAAAGATGTGATTTATTACATTTTTTAGAAACTACTAATACATTAGGAGCTGCTTTTGATTTCAGAGTTTTCTAGTCAGACTTAATTTAATCAAAATTATTTTCTAATTATATATTAATTTCAATAGCAATATTTAGACTTTATTTAAAATCAAACCTGTATTTGAATCATGTGTTCTCATTGTCGTCGCCTATGAGGGAAATATTCCCGCTGCGACGTAAAGCAATAATTCATTCATTCATTCATTCATTCATAACTCTTACCAACATTGGATGTTTGCTTTACAAATGCCACCTACATACATGGCGTGGCATTATCATGTACATGTATTAGTATTCTTATTGACATTCCAGTTGCCATTCAGATATACCTCTGCATTGCAAATTTATGCTGAAAATTATTTTCAATAAGCATGAAAGTCTTTGTAAGTTCCACATCCTGTTTGAAAGCTTGAGTTGCATCCAACTGCTCATTGTTAATTGAATTACATACTATATACATCGAATCAAAAGGTGTACATAAAGTACAAACAAAAGGTATGCTATTTATTTTTTTAAAGGGAAATAATTAAATTTGTATTGTCAAAGTTGAATGTTGTGTGTAATATTACTAAGCAAAAAAAACAACCCACTAATATATTGTAATAATCAGATAATTTGTTTCAGTCCATATCTTTCCTACGAAATCCCATGAACCATGTACATTGTTTATGCAAAATAAATAGTACGTCTTAAAGTATAACAAAGGCTTCAAATGTGCATACGTACTTGTATGCTAAATCAATATTAACCGTATGCAATTTCAGCTTACTAGTAATTTTGTAAAATATTTTTTTGTTCAATTTGAAAATATGACTTGGATGTCTTTCCCCTTGATAACAAAAGTAAATTGGTATTAAAAATGCCTTGATTTAACCATCTTTATATCTGCGGTAGACCAAGTAGCGATACATGATCATATCCATCATAAACATGAAATCCAATGGCATGTAATACTAGATCCAGAGAACGTGTGTATGTGCTCACATCTACTACTCCTGTAATTATAGGGTTAAACATGGTTAGATTTATTACATATTTACACAATTTATTAAAATGTATTGGTTTTGATTTTGTGTCTGCGTTCAAGTCCTACCTTTTTGATGTGATATTGATAGGATGCACTTTCTGCAGATTGGTAATGCAGTTATGACCTTGGTCTGTCAGTACCAACCAGTGCTCGCAGGTTTACTGCAACATTCAGTGCTACAGATGTTGCAGGTTTCCTCCTACCGTAAACTGATGTTGTGATATAAGTGAAACAATCTTGATAGCAGCCCAAAACCCCAATTAAAAAAAATATATAAGTGTCTGCGCAAGTACTTTAGCAGGAAACATTATATCTGCTAATTGGATGTCTTCCTATATCTATCGGCCAAATTAATTGTCAATGTTACTGCAGTCCATGCTATATGGCAATACATGGTATGGCAGTATGAGGCTCATTAACTCTAGGACATCAAATTATTCAACTTTCATCTGTTAAAAATGTTAGTAATATTTGGCATTGTAGATTGATGTTAAGAGAGATAAAGCTTTATTACCTTTCCAGGAATTTGGCTTGCATATAAAGAGCATTATAACAAATCGCATATAAAATAAGGGCATTAAACATTGACAAGTTACATATTTAAGACAAGACAACAATCTAAGACGAGTACATATTTCATAAAACAAGTAAATAAATAAATACAGTAGTAAGTATGTGGCAGTTATTATCTTCCAATGATTTTCTTTCACTGTCCAGATTGTATTATTATTATTAAAAGGCTTGTTGACATATTTTATGGTCGTATTTTACCAAAGTATGTACATTTTATTTGTCTACACAAATATATTGGGCAACAAGCTACATTTTCCACATTTCCTACTTGTCAATATTTTCATATTTTTTATCGTGATATAAAAATAATAAAAAATATGAAAATATTGAAAACCAGTGGGAAATGCTTGTTGTCCAATATGCTTGTGTACACAAATGAGATGTACATTACGTAATTACCCTAATAATAATAACCCTAATAACCCTCTGGTTTCCGAGAAAAAAATGTTTCCAACCCTAAAAATATGAACATAACCAATTTTCTTTTAAAATCTTAGTTTTCTAATTATTCAAACAATCATTTTTTTAACAATATTTACTTTAATTTTGATTAAATCCTTCATTTATTTATAATTTCATTTACAACCATATGTTGTACCTTTATTTGGTTGTCCCTAATTATATGAATACCGATCATTTTCAATTTTCATATTTTTCTATAAATTGAATCATGTTGTTCTAATTATTAGGGTAATTACGGTACTTTCAGGTAAATGCATTTGACCATGAAATATATGTCAACAAACCATGATTGTATGCCTTTAATGTCTTATTTTCATTGCGAAAACTTGTTGTTTTAAATGATGTTTTACTATATATAACCATATCATTCTATTTTACGCTGACTTGTTTGAACTACATTGGATGGTTGTTTACTGACTACAACATAGTTGTGCAAAATGATTTACACTTATATATATATATATATAGATATGATATGTATATATTCCAATTTTATCTTCAGCATATATCAATATGGATTATAAAACATTATTTTATCTTGTTAATCAAAGTTAAGTTATGTGTTATTTGTGTTAACAGAACAGAATTTACGACAACAAATGTAAGAGGAGAGAATATTTATTCCAAATGCATCATCACATTGATGTTCATTTTATGAAGGGACCAACATGGTGTTTACTTCCTTACCATATTTGCTATATATTTTAGTTTTAATATTCAAAATCATTCATGATGGTTGTTAAGTTTACAAATGAAACATTATTTGTAATGTTATGAAATACTAGTACATCTTTTGGGGTATTATTTTGATGTCTATATTTATGTTTGTTAACCAAATCCATTGTATAGATATATTATCATTATACAAACATATACAAATTGATATAGTATATCATGCCACTATCTCTCCCGAAAGTTTATTGGTTTGTAGCCATTTTTTCTCCTAAAATATGAAAATTGTGTGAAAGATGCCCACTCCAGTGTTAAGCAGAAAATGATCAAATCTCTCGAATTTATATTGGCAAATTATTTTCTTGTGAAAAGTAATCAATTCTAGAGTTTATAGTGCAATTGAAATACTAATCAATCGTAAAAATGTGCATCACCATCGTGATTTTACATGAAGAGAATATATTTGAGGAATAACATTTGAGCCTCTATCATGGTATCACAAGACTTAATTCCAATGCGTGTGAGGCATATTCATAGAAGATTTGTCTGATGACCCACTCACTACCGATACCTACGGTAATGCCACCTTGAAAGACGACTAAAATTGTCATTCATCTTACGACGACATTTCTTCAACCAAAATAGTTCACATTTACAATGTTAAAGTTTTGGTAGCCAAACATGACTCATCATAAGTGTGGTATCGTAGCCAGTAAATTAAGTATGTTTAAGTTGTGAAGATAAAGACCTATTCCTGATATGTTTATTGAAAGACAAAACAATATTTTAATATCAAATATGTTGATGGGTATCGAAAGTATATTTTCCTTTTATTTTCATAAGCCATAGTTAGATTTAGCGATGTATTCTATGAGAGTCTGCCTCGCTGGGAGAGATGGAGATTAACCCTCTCCATGCTGGAGGCCACTGGAGATGACCTAGAGAACCGTGCCTGATGAATCCAGCAAGGAGAGGGTGTAAAGTGAATGAACTAATACACAATCAGGGAGTGGGTCTAAATATTTGCTCATTTAAGGTTTACAGTATACATTAATACCAATGTGTTCTATTGTATATTGTACTTAATAAAAGTCAATTGTGCTTTTTTTTAAATGTGGGAATATTTGTTGTTTTGTGTACATACACTTTGAAATTTGAAATGGAATTAGAAATGACATTTATGGATGTATGCTCATAACGCTGGTCCAGGTTATATTCAGTACGAATAATTCCTCAGCCTGCTGCGTGGCGTAATGGTTAGAGCGTCGGCTGGAGTGCAGAAGGTTGCGGTTTAGATCCCCATTCGCGTCATACCAAGACATAAAAGATGGTACTTGTTCCCCTGCTTGGCGCTCAGCATTAAAGGGGTAAAGCAAGGACTGGTCAGCATGGAATCAGTATACTGTTTCTGAGTGGGGTATCCATGTTCTATCTGTGGCATGATATTCCAGTGAGCTAGCACTATTAAAAACTGGTGGAAATCCAGACTAGTACAAGCAGTACACATGCATGCAAGCCATGATGTGAGTGAAAAATATTGAAAGTGGCTGGCTTTTAACCCAAAATCAACCAACCTCAGTTATAGTTATTAGAAACAAGAAAACTAGTACAATAATTGAAATGCCAAATACACGTACAATGAGACCTGTTTATCTCAACTGACCTATCGAGAAGCAAGTCCCCTCAAAATGTCCTTCAAGCTTTTCCACATTTTATGTATGAAAACACTGATCCAGAACATTCCTGTTGACATTTCTTCCACGCACATGACTTCATATCATTACATGTATACCAGAATACAAACTTTGTCACCTGCATTATGCTTGCCTTGCTATTTATTGTTTTTAGAAAAATTACCATGTGGCTAATCAAGCAATGCCCATGTTTAAATAAGGATTGCTGACTGACTGATAAGTACTATCGTTACCTCGGAGATTTTGACAGCTCCAATCTAATCTGATTGTTAACTGTCAATGAGCTTGGAGCTGAAATTAGGTTTTGTGTTTAGTACATCATTGGGTAATCTGGTTTCGTTTAGCAGGCACTCGACTCGACTTATAAAATGGGCGTGGTCAACCACGCCCCTTTATGATTTACTATCGCAGGTGGCAAATGCATACGACTTTACTATTGTAATATTATGCTTAAGTCATCTAACTGCTATGATTTTAACATATTTACATTGTTTACTCGTGGCGCACAATAGTACACATTTTTACGCTCCGCCGGTTGTCAAATAAATACGTCGGCTGCTAGCAATGACATGTTGACACAATCATGTATTTTACGGCGCATCATCAAGTATTTTATACCAGTTGTAACACGACTACTAACATATTTGAATCGTGAAAGAATTAAAACATGTACATCATATACAACATTATAAGGACTTATTCAAATATATTGGTGCTATATAATATATTTAATGAATCACTTATAATATTTACCTTTTTGGTGTAAGGAGACACATACACAGATCAATAAATATATTTTAATGAATTGTTTGATGTCGAATAGTACTCTAGAGAGTGACGTGGAATGAAACCAATGGCGAGTGCTGTGGCTGTGTTTTCGGAGTTCACAGCCCCGACAAATGCAGTTCGCAGAGTGATGGCAAGACACCCTGAGCTGCTTCTCATACTATTAGGCTTGACACTAACTTTCATTTCACGATACGGGAGCAGGTAATACCTTAGTACTGTCGATTTTATAACACCACTCCTTGTCTCTAACGTATCTATCTAAGTCTCACGTGTTCAATGTTTATAAACTACTCGTAAGGCTATAAAGTTTTCAAGAGGCGTGAACTATCGATTAACATGGTGGTGCTTTCAAAGTAATGTCGACAGCGACCTAAAACGTAATGTTATTTAAACAAAAGCTTAGGACTAAACCTTTTGATTTATAAACATTTAAGAATTTGCTAAGCGTGCGTATCTTGTGACTACACATACTACTGAGCTAGTGGTGGATAAGTTGTGATATATATGCTGTCAACAGCTGGTCAGTATTAGCTATTACATATATAGTCTGTTATTTAAATACTATTATATGTTGGGATATTGCTTGTCCAGTTATTCAAAGAACTTTGCTGTTTGTCCTAATAGTATGCAAGTTGTGAATATTGATTATATGATGTGGCAATCTCGCCTTAGTGCAAGGGCTGATGCAGATGTACTAATATTAAGGGAATGCAATGTAGGCCATCTATCCAGCAGGTGTGCCATCCATCTGATGAAATCGTAATGCATAGCGAGAATAATTGAATTGTCCTGCTGGCTCTTATTTGACCAGATTGGTTATACATTTTGTTGCATGTGTGATGCATTAAAATACAAATCAATTGTTACTCGACATCCAAGGGTGTGATAATTTCTTTTCAATCTATGCATTCCAGGCATATTTAATTTGTATAAAATAAAGTAATTGACTGTAATTTGATTGGGAACATGTATGTAAATGTTAAATTATAATTGTATTAAATAATTGTATTAAGTGATTGTCTTATCATTTCAGCTTGAAGACCAAACCAATTACGCAACCACCAAAACAACCAAAGTCATTTTTTGCACACAACTCGCCCGTGTACGATTTCTACAATGGAGATTTGGACCAGGTCGTATACCTCCTGGGCCGTGAGGAATTCATCTTCCTCATGTACTATGCCCCCTGGTGTTCAAAGTCCATGGCTGCCAGAAGCGATTTCCACCAGGCCGCTAAGCACATGCAAGGGCAGGTAATACATGGACCGACTTCACTTTAACCCTCTCCATGCTGAAGGCAACCGGAGATGCCCTGAAGAGCAGTGTCTGTGCCTAATCCAGCAGTGAGAGGGTTAATCTAGTTATGTAAGGCGTCACAATTGTGTGAGTGTGGTTGTTGTCACTGTGGTTGTTAGATACGGAAATAGGCTGTTGTAAGACAGATGCTGCAATTTACGTTGGCAGTTGTTTCTGGGTGGTGTAAGAGTGTTTGACAGACGCATTTGGAGAGTGTTTGACGATCACCGTTTGAGTTTGACAGGCATAGTTTGACAGTGTTTGATGCTTCATGACACTATGTTGCTCTGCAGGTAAAGTTTGTTGCTGTCAACTGCTGGTGGCCAGAAGGGCAATGCAGGAAGAGGTACAAGTTCCTCATGTTCCCCGTCTTGTTTGCCTACCACACACACCTGGATGGATTCAGATACTTGGGTAGGTTTTTGTAACATCCCGGACACATCGTGAGTGCTATATTGAATGAATGGTTTTGTGTTAATACAACTTGGCTTTATGTCAAACTGCATACTAATTCCCAAACAACAGTTTATCTGTGCTGAACATGAAATTCATCTATATATATATATATACTTAATTGCGGGATTACTGTGAAATGTCTGTGCATTCATCAGGTACATTCACCAGCACATTATACTCACATTAAATTTATTTTACTTAATCTGATGTGGACGATGTGGTTGACATCTTGTAATATATTTCAGGTCAGATGTCTGCAGACCACATGGTGAAGTTTGTGGATGATCTCATCTATCCAATCACTGCACTGCATTCTCACAGTCAGGTCAAGGACTTTGTTGTCAAACATGATGTAAGTGGGAATAATGTTCAGCTCTCTTGGCCTTTAGTGCCAATGAGACCTTAATCAGTATTAATTAAATCAATGTGAACTTCCAATGTCTTCAGGTTGACATAGATTTGGAAAATGACATTCTTCAAAATTTGCATATTAAGCATGATAAATAAATGTACCTTGCATCCGAGTGGTACCACACAGAATTTAATATGATGAACACGATTCAATCAAGGTCTGAGATGTATATCCGAGGTTAGATGATGTCTGATGTGATTGTATCGTCTTGTTTCAGAGCGCTGTGGTCGGCTATTTCGACTTCACTGCATCACTCCAGTCCCCGGACTACCTACAGTTTTACTTTGCTTCCATGAGGATACTGGAGCAAGGTATTAATGTTACTGATCTCTCTCTCTCTCTCTCTCTCTCTCTCTCTCTCTCTCTCTCTCTCTCTCTCTCTCTCTCTC